>CAKAEH010001772.1:0-30565 GCA_916381525.1 Cercopithifilaria johnstoni | reverse complement strand
TGAAAACGTAATAAATCCGTTTGCAAACGTATACTCTTTTTTTAAACAATTTTTAACGATGTTTGAAAAGAAGTGACAAACTTTAAATGGTAGAATAATGCAGCTGACAGTGTAAAATTTGCATAAATGAAAACTAAGTCTATACGGTATTGAATGATTTCGTCGACGTCCTTTAATTCAATATTGTATGCAAAATAATTTGTGCATTGTTATAGAAATTTCTGGTTTTAAATTTTTGTAAAATGAATTAATTGAAATTTATAATCATATTGGCTTATTGTTCTTTATAAAATAAATGAAATTACTGCGAGTCGTTGTAAAGGTATTTTTATCATTCATCCTTTTTCCAACTTCTATTATTACGTGCTGTAATTAAGGACCTATAAAGAATAGTAACAGAACCATTTTTTATTAGCAACACAAATGATACGTATAAGTATAGGTCTTATACATAAATGTACGTATAAGACCGGACAAAGTTGTTAGTGTCCGAATTCTTTTTAAAATTTCCATAAAAAGCCCTGTACTGCTTATGCATCTAAAACTTTGTAATTTGAATACCATAATAAATAAATAAAATTATTTTGAAAGAGTCAAACATTTCAGAGCATTGATGTGATTACTAAATTAGCATATTTGATATTAAATTGCAACAAAAATCTTTCGCTGTATTTTTGAATATCAATATTTGTAAATAATTACTGTCATTATTTTTAGAAATTGTCTGTCATAAATAATATTCAATTGTTTACTCATAAATTCTCCTAATTTCTCTGGGGCCTAATAATCAATTGCTATTCAAATCTTTAAAATATATTAACAAAGAACTTAAGAGAGAGAAGTAAGATGAAATAAAATAAAATAATGCATGAATTGATGAACACAATTCGGGGATAATATAAATTATATATAATATTAATTAGAGTGAATTTTAAAACATCCAATTTTCATTTAATATAATATTTCGATTTGATTTCATTGATCGATTCAGCCATTTTTCGTAAGCGAAATCAGTTAATAAATTATGCAATCTAATAAACATTCATTTGTTGCTTTATTACGACACTATCNAAAACATCCAATTTTCATTTAATATAATATTTCGATTTGATTTCATTGATCGATTCAGCCATTTTTCGTAAGCGAAATCAGTTAATAAATTATGCAATCTAATAAACATTCATTTGTTGCTTTATTACGACACTATCGTTGCTATTTTCCGCCAATAACTTTTCGGATCAGTTTTCCCAACAGCCCAATGATAATGTATCGTAATAATTATCTGTGAATGTAAATAACAAATAAAAAGATCTAAATTAAATTTTAAAAAAAAAGAAAGAAAATAGGAATGATAATTTCGAAATAACTATAGCAAACGGGAGTATATCAATTCATGATCAGTATTAACATGAGTTTGTATGCCAGTATTTAATATCTAACATGAAGGGAAATATGAAAATTTCACGATGGCGAAAGCTAACACTACTCAATACGATAGATATGCTTCTAGTTCGAATTACCTGAACCTCGCCCCTTTTGAAATCTCCTAGCATTTTTCATGCTTTATTCCTTAGATCATCACACCTGTGTTATGATAGCATATCTTTCGCCGTTAAAATTTAAACTTCAAAAAATCATTCCAATGTATTCATCTCGATTTTCAAAGACTTCTGAATCATTTTATTAATAATAATCAAAAGTAAACTGAAAAAAATCAATATTCGTCTTGCTTTTTTGAATTCTCATATAAATATGGAAAAAGCAAATTGAAAAATGATTGCTCAAAAATCACATAGCATGAAAACAACGGCAAAAATTTCATTTAATCATTAAAATATTATTATATCCTGTTCGAATGTTGCAATTTATGAAAAATATGATGCCAATGCCTAATAAAACGAACATTTTATTGAGAAATAACAGACCATACAGTAGTAACAGTGGAACCAATGCTAAACCCATTAGAATCATGAAAATTTCAAAAGATCAAAAAGTGTCCCGCCAATTTGATATTCTAATTATCAGCGTCTTACTAATTATTAACATGAATCAAGTTTAACATGATCTACATATGGTCAGCGTTACAAGCACGAAAGCAATAGAGAAGAGAAAATTATATTCGGATTCAATGCATATTCGAAAATTGAAACATCAACGCAAAAAATCCAAACACAGCAAAAGTAGTAAGTAAGCAGTAGTGAGTTCATTTTTTTCTTTTTTAAACAATCACACAACAAGAGCATCCACAACAATGAATAAAATCAACTTGAAAAAAACTACAACCAATTCTTTTCTCTCAGAAATATTTTCTGTTTGAGACCAAGCAATATTTCAATGTACAAAAATTACCAGTGTTTTAAAAATTTCAACTGGCTGCAGGAACAAATACATGAAGTCAACTTTAAAAAAATTACAACTAATTCCCTCTTAAAAATATTTTGTTTGAGACCGAGCAACATTTCAATATACAAATTGCCAGTGTTTTAAAAATTTCAACTGGTTGCAAGAACCAATACATGAAATCAATTTGAAAAAAACTATAACCAATCCCCTTTTAAAAATATTTTCTGTTTGAGCCGAGCAACATTTCAATGCAGAAAGTTTAAAAATGTCAAATAGATGCAAGACCAATACATATTACAGAGAAAACAAGAAAGATACTGAGAGCTCAGTAGTGAGTAAGATGCAGATCTGTTGATTATATCTGTTTCTTGTGCTTTATCCTATTAATTCCGCCAATGCTTTCCATCCGAATTCAATTTGTTAAAAAAACTTTCGGAATTTTCATAAATTCCATAAAATTTCTCTAAGACTATCATAAGAATTTAAAAACCATATGAAAAGCATATTATAAGATATATTGTTGAAAATTTTGAAAATTGAGTCTTGTTTTTATAAAAAATTGAGTCCTTTTTACCTGTTTTTATCCTTTTGTCTATTGATCAGTGATAAAAAACTTTATAAACAACATTTAAAAATTGAAAAATCGCGTATACAGAAGGCAGAATTCGCTTTACATTGAGCAAAAATATTTTTTCCATTTAAATCGATCTCTTTCTTGATCCACGTCACTTCAAGAAGGCATATTTTTTTGTTTCCACTGTCTATACCTAGACCCATCTTCTTCGCAAAAACATAAAATACGTTACGTGGCACTCCCTTCTACAATTTTCTTCTAAAAATTTCAAACCACACGTTTACAAAACTACACTGTCTATATATTACGAACTAAGGTTAGACTCTTATTACAAAAAACAATAAATTATGCAAGATCTTTGATTACGCAATATATATATAAAATACTAGATAAAATAAGAGCTGATCACGGACACTTATCATAGAAAAGATGTGAATATCTGCAAAATCTATACAAACTGAATGCTACTGAAGAGAATAAACTGAGTCTATTAACAATTACTAATATTTAATCAATGGAAGAACATACCGTTATAAAACTTCGCCATCTTCAAGTTCTTCATTTGGTGGTGGTAAAGGTGGTGGTGGCAGAGCTGAAAGCATATGTGTTGAACTACCTGAAACAAGGGAATAGTGGGGGAAATCGCAGCTTAGGAAGTGGTAAGAAACGAAAGCACGAAATCCAGGATTAAACAATTTTAGCATTTTCCAATATCCCATACTTCAATCCTCATCCTCTTCTTTCCGACTTGTATTAGGGTATGGAAAGTAGCAATAACATTTATTTCTTTGCAGGCTGCAGGAGCACTTTTTGATCACAATAGGAAAAATATCAAGGGAAAAAAGTAAATCCATACAGCATGCACAAAATCAATGATCATATTGATTTAATAAAACAGTCATGAAAGATAAAACTCAGCAACAGATGAAATGAAAACACAAGAAAACTAGGAATAGATGAAGCATTAGCTAAACTTGTGTTGGCGTAAGATGAAAAAAGCACGCGAGAGCGCCAGGAACACCGTCTCCTCCATTCTCCACGCCTATATCTTGGTGACGACTGACGCGGTGTTACTTTATAGACATACCGTCGACGATAATAGCGCCTTGTGAAACCTAAATTTTGCATGCGAACAGGAAAAGCATGCTACTACACTTGCATTAGTCAATCATCAATGCTTCCTGTTCATTCTTTCTTGGTAATGTCGATACTGCAAGTCGATCACGATCGTGCGTCCAAAAAAAAGCTCATGGCAACACCCAACAAACTATCCCGTATTAAGATACCGCTGGTTATCTGCATAAATCACAAATTAGTGAAAAAAAAATGAAGCATGACAACGAAGATAACATGCGCTGTTTAGTAATGATTTCTCACGCCCTTTTATATATGCTTTATTTTAACGCGAAGTAATTTTGAAGTTACATGCAAAATTATCCTAGAAGCACGTAGTATGCAATAAGCTGTCTAAAAAAGACTAAGAGCAAACTTGAAATCTAGGCACAACTTGTGCCACAATGCCAGATCTTATGCAAAGAGCAAAGGGTACAATACATATTGTATAATGTGATAAACATGCAGCAAACAACTGCACACATAATATTGAGCGTGCTTACCAAATTATGTCTAGCTTCCCAAGTAATGTATAAATATTTCAAAATAATTTTCTTTCTTGCAGTATAAACCATTACTTGAATAACTGGATCCTGTACGACTTCCAGGACTCGGCTGACGCTGTGACTGTCGATAAGTATTCGATGCAGCTGATGTAGTAGGTGAACATGGTCGCGGACGGGAACGTTTATAATATGAGTTTCCTGTATCAGGCGTACTTAATAAGGGTTCACGTGACTTTGTGCGTCCAACACTTGACGATGAATAATGCTATAATATTTCGATTTTTTATTTTCAATACCGAATTTGAAACATTAACAGAATTAGATTCCTTTTAAGCTAAGATTCCTTTTGGCACCATCTAAATTTAAACCTAATAATATATAAACAAAACACGAAGATGTAGAATTGGAACAATGCTCACTCTATGATTAGACGATCCAGATGACTGTGAAAAACGTGAGGCATCATTGCAAGATGAGCCTAAATAATAATCATTTGTCACTGACCAATTCGTGGTAGCGTTAGTTCTTTCACCAGTATAATTTGAACGATTCGGCTGTGTTGTCGATAAGCTATATCTAAAAACTCAAAAATATGTGTTTCATTGTTCTAAAGTTGTATAATTGTGAATGGAAGAATTCCATTAAACTCAGGGTGAAAAATGGATCTATATAAACAAGCAAACAAAATTGCTGCCAACAAAATAGGAAACTGAAGTAGAATTAGTCCGAGGTTTTTCTGAATAAACTGTAACTAAAAAGAAAGAGACAAGGATAAAGGAAATGAACTTCGAATTTTGTGAATTTGCGTTCATTGCGAAAACGGTATTTGATGCCGGTGGTGTTGGTAAAAGCGCAATCAAAGGTGCCGTCTGTCGTGCCCTTTTTAATGATGCCACATCGTCACGCTGTCGCGAAGACATACTTTCATAACGGCTTCTATTGTTGTTGCTACCATTATTGTCACGTTTAAGTGATTGCGAAGCCGCTTCCTCGCGTGATCTCGGAGTGGTGCTGTAACCACCGGAAGCCATGTGATTTAAAAGGGTTACTGGACTAAAAAGAGAAAAATTTGTAATGGTGAAAGATAAATGAGACAATTGTACACTCATTAACACTAAAATTCTGATATATTTTGGTTTACTTACTTGTGACGTTCTGCTGGTTTAGGAGTTCCAGATTTCGGGGTCAATGCCACATTCGTTGGTGGTATAGCGGAACTGCTATCCGATTGACTAGCAGCTGCACTATTTTCATAGAGCCTCTTACGGTGATGTGATCCTAGAAAAATTCTCAACCTCAAATTATTATGATAAAAGGGTTGGAAGATACTGACTGAATTAAGACAAGAACACAATTTTACTCTTTCAAAAGCTAATAAAAAATGGGAAATAAAGTTACGCAAAAGTTCGTCTTAATTCACCTTCCATACTCGCTTTCTCAATCCTTCTGTGCTTCAAATCTTTATCATAATCATCTGTTTTGGGCTTCTTATGTCGTTCTTGTTCATTGGTTCCCGGTGGCTGTCTGATAGGTTGCAACGGTTTTGCAGCATTCGTAATGGCTGGTTTTTGCAAGGTTGTCGATTTCGGAATTCCAGATTTTGACATCTGGACTTTAGCTTCATTTGGCTTGACAGTAACTTGATCCGGCTTATTCTGATTTAGTTGCTTTTCTGAAATGATACGGTAATAAACAAACACATGAAAAAGTATTTTACTTTAGTCTATTTACATTCCTTTGTTTGATACCAACACAAGCCAAATTAACTGTGACAATCATGGATAACAAAATATTATTCACCCGACAAAAAACGAAGCTAGCATCGTAGAGCTTATAAAATATATTTTGGAATCCACATAATCAAACTTGCCATCTGCAATAATTGGAGGAAGCGATAAATCCAGTCCTTTACTAGTTGTTTGTGGTAATACATCAGGTCGCATAAAATTTCTACGTTGAGCTTGCGCTACAAAGTTTTGTGAACTGCTCGGCTGCTGCTGCTGCTGCGCTGCTGTAAACAGTCATCAAAATGAGTCAAAAAATTGAATTACCATATTTCTCAATTCTTACTATTTTTATCATTCTATGCTTACAAAGAAAAGCTCTACGATTTCGGTAGTGGCTTATCATGGGAAATGCTTCGAAAAATGATCTACATTTCGAATTCACCTACATCTTTAAATTTTACAACCCAAAGTAACAAATAACATTTGACGAAAATAATAAAAGTGTTAGTGCTTGAAGTCCGATTTCTGGCAGATCATTGCAACTTCTAACCATTATTCCGTAATTTGTAATCACTGAGATCGATCCGCCGAGCTGGCTCAGCACCTTTTACAGCCACAGCTGCATTAAGTTGCGGTGCCACCGGTGGCGGTGGTAGAGTTGCGATTGATGGTGCGACCTCTGAAGCGAATTTTACACAGAATTGAAATATTTACAAGATTAAAAATCATCTGAAACTAAAGCAAAAATTTAACATTTGGATCTGAAATTCTAACCACCGATAGAGTAAATTCTAGCTGACAACTCACTGATAAATATTTTAGAAATCACTAACGATTCTGTCCTTGCCGTAACTGCTGCGACGAAGGCTGTTGCGGTGACTGTTGCTGCGGCTGGTTGGGATTCTGTGGTGTAGCAGTTTCCCTTAGTGAACTACGCATTGCATATTTCTTGATATTCAATGACTCACCGTGCGTCTTGTAAATACGGGAGAATTCTTCAGTTAATTCTAAATAGAGGTGAAAAGTATGACTTTGAAATTTGCTACTGAATTTTTATATGGTCGGCACCAAAATAAGTGCGAGAACTAAAAAATCAATAAAACGCTGAAGCATATAATTCGCCAAATCCATCGTCTGAGTGGCTTGCGCGCCTTGAAGAATAAAATATCCGGGAAAGCAAATACAACTCACTCAGTAATTTGTCAAGCGTCATTGTCGGGTCAACTTGTTTATACCATGGTGCCTCATCGGGTGTTGTTTGAATCTAAAATTGAACTCCTTGAAATGCCATCTGAAATTATTTCTTCCGAAAAAAGTGAAGGCTTGAAACAAATTGAGGATTCAAAAATGGACTTCATTTCCAATAAACAGGCATGAAAATAAAAATACCTCGTATGAAACAAAAGGAGATTCTATATTTAAACAAACTGAAACAACTTGATTTCAAGAAAGAACAAGCGGATTTTATAAATCTGCCAAAAACTTATAAATGTAAAAACTGAAGAAGGAAAAAAGAACTGAGAAACTATACAACCAGAAAAGTCCAAAACATTACTTATGACAGTCAAAGACATGATGGACATAGAAACATCAAACGCCAGCTTAATCGGCGAAATTTTCAGAGATAATATCGCATTCCGGTATTTTAAAATACATAAAAAATTGTAAAACTTGCAAGAAAACTGTGAAATTTACAAATGTATATTTTCGAGTTCTAAATCATGTTCCTTCTCTATAATTTGAGTTATCATTACAATTTCCATTTTTGCAGCGCTAATGCTCGCACACACATATGCACGCATATAAACATATTTCAAGTAACATATGCTGCTTCATTAATGTAACTTGCGAACCACCGCTCTGTGTACTACCAGTAAATAAGCATTGACGTCCCATGTCAAACATGTCATCGTCACATTTTAGGCATTTCATTACTCGACAAATGCACGTATTGACGATATGGAGAAAAAGTATTCCAGAAATAGAAGAAACATATGTGATTCGAACGTTTGTAAAACATGCATTTAAGGTGCAGTGCAAAAAGAGTTGAAAAATTGCGCAGAAAAACTCTTAAATAGAAAAACGATACAATAACTGCGCAATTGGTTTCAAAAAATTTTATATCCGTTTTCCACTGTTTGCAAATCCGCAGCATTATTATTCCATTTCGAAAGTAGAAAGCAACTTTCGCCAAAATTACATCAGTGAGCATTAAATTTTTGCTTATTCGTCCTCTACCTTTTTCGATACAGCTCAGCAGGACGGATAATCTTGCAAGAATTTAAACAATTTGTGGTGATGCTTAGTAATATACGGGTTTTAAAACTCCAGGGCAGAAAGGAGAGTAGGATGAACGTGATGAAATAAATGCGCATTAATCTAAATCTCAAAAAAAAATCTTTTTAAAATAATCTAAAAAATTCTGTTTCTTTAATTCTCCAAAACGCTTTGTATAACAACAATCTCAAACTAAAAGTAAGGAAAAAGAACACGCAAATCTCAAAAACATTAGGAATTTCTTCAAATTCAAAAATTTGTATTTCTATTCGATATTTTTTAAAACAAAAATTATAGGAAAGTTGTAAGGAAACAAGAAACAAGCTACTTGAAAAATGCCAATAAAAGTTACCTTTATTAAATTTTTGATATGCAATTTCTCTCTTTCCCTCTGTATGTTTGTGTATTTCTTCCAATAAAGCGAGGTGGTAGATTCCCCATGTGAAGTTTTTTTAAGCTGCTAACTGGTAATTCAAGCCAAAAAGAAATGGATTCAGTAGATTCAGTCTGCCCGGAATTCATAATTTGTAGATTCTGTGGCTAATTTTACGGCCAATTATTTCTTTGTTTGTGGTTTATATGAAAGTTCTTATACTCTTACTGAACTTATCTGCACTGCTAATAGTTAACTTGCGCAATCGTGCAAGTCTTCAGTGAAGCGCATGAATTACAGCGAGATGCACTATCTAACGAAATGGTACCAGAAACAACTGCAGTGACTTCCTTCTCTTCACTTTAAAATATAGCAAAATGAGCCACTAAGTTTGCTCCTCTTCCCAATTCTTCGACATAAAGTGCAAATATACAGCGCTATTCCACACACGTCACGAAGTTGCACGATTTGCAGCAATTAGTACAGACAGTCCAAGAGCTGCTGTTCTTGCTTTTTCTTTCAAGAGCTTATGGAAACTGATCTGCGTCAACACTTCCGCAAGATGCACACTGATTGCAGAATGCAAGAAGTAACGCATTACAGCTTTACACGAATAATTTGTTACGCTGCGCACCACGCATACAACCACACGACAAAGTAGCCAATAAAATAGGCATCTGAATTCGTATGACTTTTTGAAATTTAAAAACTAAGTTTTCTTTTCAAAACTCTAAATTTAAAATGTATGGGCAAGGCAATGTTTTCGCTGCTGGCTTTGTGCATACAGCAGTTACCTGCAAAATATCATTATTTTTGCTTATAAATTAACAAGCCTAAGCATACTTAAGCCTTAAACCCCGAAGACCTAAATGTTAATAAAACTAAAAAAATTGTGCTGTTCATGCATCCCTACTTTTCTCACTCAATAAAAACTCATTTTTTACTTAAATGTAGTCATGCAGTAAGCTTTACTTCTATTAATTTGCACCTTCAATGAGATAAGCAGCACGAGGTGAAAACTACATGTCCCTACTTCAAGCACAAAAAGAAGCTTCCCAGCTTCTGTTATTCACTTTTTCTGTCTTTACTGGATACCAAGGAAAAAAATCATTGTGAAATTTTAGCACCGCTTACTTCAAATTCTGCCCAGAGACATGCCATTTGGATGCAAACACACGCAATCGCTTTTGCCGTATAACGTACTCCCCAATTTGTCATATGGAGCCTTAAAAAAACAATCCATAAGCTTTAAAAAATAATATAACTACTCCGTCCGTTTTCATTTCAACCCTTAGAGTGACACTACATGAATTACTGGAATTAGATTATATCGTAAAGAATACGGTGCTATTTGTTTCTCCTTTCTCTTCTTTAACTATTCTCAAAAATTATTACTCGTTATCAAAAATATTAGGAAAATTTACATGTCACTTGCAAACCAATAAGCTATTTCCGATATTCTTCTGTTTCCCGAAGCATCTAAAACAAATTATATTATTAAATTATGATTCATTGTTTTTGTGTTATATATTTACACAAGTACAAAAAACTTAACTTAGACAAAAGTTAACTGTGACTAATTCCTATTATGACAAATTTCTGGTATATAAATCCGACACTAACATTCCCATGAATCACGAAAAGATATGAACTAGCAACCAAATTAAATGCTTGTTATTAAAGCGATTCACTATATCAATCTACTGGTTATAGCAACCAAATTAAATGCTAGTTATTAAAGCGGTTCACTATATCAATCTACTGGTTATGTTCCCAGCGACTGAGAATGTATCCTCCTTCACCTGATATGCGATGATATTTTTTAGTTTGCTTGCCCCTTCACAGCATATTTTCATAATTAAATATCTCAATCGCTTCCCACAAAATAAAGCAAACTCATGAATTGCAAAGCTTAATCTTCACAACATTATAAAACTAACCTCGTGCAAATTTTTGCATGTGCGTCAGGACGTATGGATGCGGTATGTCCACTGACAAATCGAATGCTGCATGATTAAATGTACAGTTGAGAAAAACTGTGCAATACTAATCTTTCAATTATGATCATCAAGTTTAAATCGATGCTTTAACGCATTTGTATTTCAATTTTCAAAACCAAAAGCATAATGCCTTCGCGTACTGCGACATTTGAGTAGGCAAACAACAAAATATGATTGCTTCGTTGCTATTCCAAACAAAGAGCAAAACTTGCCAATTGTTTGCAGGACGAGATTTTCCAACGTGACAATCAGTTGCGATGCCTCATGAAGACGCTGTAAGATTCTTCAGTTAACCAATAAAGCAAATCATCTGACATAAAAGCAAAGCATGTTAAATATTCTTATATTAAGAAATCTTATTTATAGTTATCGACAGAATCCACAATTACGAAAAAATTTCTGCTTATAAATACATAAATCCTACTGAAAAATTTAACCATAGCGATTAATTCATACTACATTATCATAAATATGCATAGAAGTGGAATAAATTCATGAAACCAGAGAAAAATGAATTCTAGGTATGCACAAATACCAAAGAACGCTTACATTATTGTCCAAATTTGGTGAATGCGGAAATTTGATGGCCCACCATATACGCACAACGTGATCCAGTTTTCGGGGACATTCCTCCGATTTACCCGCCAAAAACAAACATGCAGCAGCAATATCCTGGAAAAATTATTGCTGCTCATCTCAACCATGCGTAATTTCCATGTTGACACACCATAACACATACGAGAAAAGAAGTGGGCACTCTATTTTGATTCTGTACCAAAAATTTATTCTGAAAGCAAAAAAGATCAAGCCGTTCGTAAATTTTGATTCCAGCAAGCCGATCATCAAAAGAAACAGATAACTCTTATTATAATAAATCGTACCCGTGGATCGAACTTGAAGAAGGAATGAAAGACGAAGAATCGATGCATATGCATCATTGCAGCACAAATACATAGTTGAGATCTGAAATCAAAGAAACCGATTTGAATTACAACACTGACAGAATACTAATTCAGTCCTATATGTCGATAGGATACTTTTTTAAAACCCGAATACAGCTTTTCAATTTATTGTTTCGTAAATGAGTTGTATAAAACTTAGTTTTTCTTGGAAAAAAATGGTTACATGTTCCACATCTGAACCAATTGGAATCTAAAATTAATCCCTCCGAGCAAACGACCAACTACAAATTAAGTTTTGATAGAGACATGCTCAATCTTTTATTTTAGTCGAAATCTGCGTGCAGAAAAAAGACACTAACATTCGCACTCGAGATTCGTGATTTAGCCTGTCAGCCATTTGATGGATTGTACTAGCTGATACACGCCGCCTTTTTAATTCCTAAATTTCAGAGTAAATTGCAGCAAAATCGAATGAAGACCTGCCATTTCTAATGATTTCTACATATTTTGTTAAAAAAGACTACAAGAAATATATTATTTCAAAGCATCATATTCTGGATTAAAAATCAGCGTTAGAAACATTGGATGATGAAAGAACAAACATTAAAATGTTTCAAAATTGTAAATGCTAAAATCAAAAATATGGAATTTCAAAAAATAAAATTAAAGGAATATTTACTTCTTCCGGTGACATGCCTTCTCGAATGCTCGGGACCCTCATCAGTTGTTCGTGGGTGAAAATCCATCGAGACGAGGACGGTGCCGAAGCAGAAGCCGATGCTGCTGCAGCTGATTGACGTTCACTTGATGGTGTCGCTTGTGGAGTATTAGTATTTGCTGTTCCGCTTGCTGCTGACATTGCTGACAGTGCGAGCTGGAAATCGAAATCATAACTCAGACAGTCATCCATTACTGAGGCACCCATCCAACACTGTTTCACTGACAAATACGATATATACCTATTATAGCAAACATTACTGAAATGTAAATACGTGTAACAGTCCAGAACAAAGTAATACTGAAAAATAAAGCGACAATTGTAACAAAACAAGCTGAAAAGATAAATTATTATATGTTCAATATTTGATGATTGCTAGCAACAAAACGGGTAGAGGATATTATTATGTTGCGATAAGAAACTTTGGAAAAGAAAACTGAAGAACTCGTACATGGAAAAAAACATGCATCAAGCACAATTTACTTGAAATAACCGGAAAAAGATCAAGTGACAGCAAGTCGATTATGTTACTAAAATAACGAAAACACTGATACAAACAAAAACTAAGATTCAAAGATCAGCTGCTACAAAAGGCGAATATCTTAACATGGTAGATCTGATGATGCAATTCTAAGGGAAAGCAGAAAATATTATGAGCCGATTGGTTGGAAAATAACGATATAACCACAGAGGATATGTATGAAGTCCGACTTATTTTGTTTAACAATTGGTGTTATACCTTTAATTTACTTACGAGCTAAATATGACCACTGATAAATTTTAATTGTTGAAAAGATGTTTTCAAAAATATCCAAAAATGCTTCTTAAAACATCGTTTCTAAAACTTCATCATATCAGCTAAACAAATATGGCATATTAATCAAATACCTTATTTGCTGAAAAAGTTGTTAGGCGAGCCACCAAAGCCGTAATTCATCAAATGACGAAAGTAAAGAGTTGTGTTGTACGAATAACACAACTTTTTATAACACAATTTTATGCAAATTTCCGACCTTCAAATATTCCTGTTCTGTTTCTATAATAAACGGACTCACAAATATTAACATATATAACCGTATTTCAATATAACCGTATTTCAAATAATGATTGGTATGCTATTATCAAACTTCAATATCTATTTTCGTTCATGAGTCAAACTTTTTATTTGTCTTCCACTTATATATGGGAAAAATTCGCTCTTTTAATCTACTTTCATAATATGTTCTTCCATAGTTATACAACAAATGAAACATCAATTTTAACATCGTCATTGAGCGTATATTCCCCGGAAAGATCCACTAATGTGATAATGCTATATCAAATTTGACAGAATATCTAACTTTGCGATAACTAGTAACTTAACATGACAAAATATTATGTAAAAAGACTCAATCTACATGATAATACTAAATTAACTCTAAATACATAAAACAATTGATGATAAATGCTTATTATGATAAAATCATATTAAATATCGAAAAAAAAAAAAAGAAACACTCTAAGCTACATAAAAGTAACAAACTAACTCGAAAGAACTATCAATACCTCGGAATCATCATCGAATTCCTCCCCCGTCTTCCCGAACCAATAATCATTCAAATAAGAAAAAAATTCAGCCAACCATACCAACAAACCGCGGTCACTACACACACGTAAACGCGCGCGCGGTCCGTTTACCGTATCAAAAACAGTCATGAGCATCACGGCGGGAATTCAAATTTTGACGCGCTATGAAATTTATTCAAATGACTTTTTTTTTTCTTCAAAAGTTTAGCAAAAATTTAGAGAAGAAGAAGAAGGTAGAGTTTTTGATCTTAAAAAAGGGTAAAGTTCTTAATCGTAGATATGATAGATTGAAGAGAGCATACTGTGTTTGTGTGTATGTGTATGTCTGTATGGCATATCTTAAAGATTATGTATTTATGAATATGTCTGTGTGTATATACATATGAGTCTGCACGGACATACTGTGCATGTGTCTGTATGGCATATTTTTGGACTATGTATTTATGTATATGTCTGTATATATGCATATGGACATATTATGTGTGTATGTGTGTATGTGTGTATGTATATATAGCATTTCATTAGGACTATGTATTTATATATATGTCTGTGTGTATATATATATGGGTCTGCATGGACATATTATGTGTGTGTGTATGTCTATATAGTATATCTTTAGGACTGTGTATTTATGTATATATCTGTGTATATATATATATATGGGTCTGCATGGACATACTATATGTGTGTGTGTGTGTATGTCTATATGGCATATCATTAGGATTATGTATTTATGTATATGTGTGTGTATGTGTATGTCTGTATGGCATATCATTAGGATTATGTATTTATGTATATGTCTGTGTATGTGTATGTGTGTGTGTGTGTGTGCATGTGTGTATATATATGAGTCTACATGGAATGTAAAAGAAGCTAGGATATATGAATAAGTTTTGTTAAACGAGAAAGAGTGGTAAAAGGAGGTTGGGATAAAAGAAAAGGGAGGGGTTGAAAAGAATGGAAATGGAAGAAGAAAGAATAGAGGAGGAATGTTGCTTCAGGAGGTGGCGCTTTTGATTCTTTCAGCTTTATAGGCTATATTTGGTGAGGCTAAACTGATCTACAAAGATAGGCCTTTTAATTCAAGGCACTTCATTTCCCGCCCTTCACATCATTCAACCTCCTTCATTTGGCTGATAGCATTTTAGCTCAACCCAATATTTCTCTCATCTGATCCATCATCTTTTCTCTATTCCATCATTTCATGACGATGAACCCTGAAAATGCCATTATAGGATGAGTTATTTGCGAATTTTTGAATTTCATTTTCAAAAGAAAAAAAAATAGCACAAGAGAAAAGAGCGATTATTTAAGTAGATTTTCTCAAACAAAATTTGATAATATGATGAATAAAAATAATAAGAATAGTATCAACAACAACAACAACAACAACAATAATAACAACAACAATAACAACAATAACATAACAGCAGCAACAACAACAACGACAACATTAGCAGCAACAACAATAATGATAACAACAATAATTTCGATTAAATCTAAAAGAAACAATAGGAAAGAATCTAATGAAAGGAGAAATTGTTAGTTATGATTATTTTGAAATAATTTTGTTATAAATGTAAAACAATAAGGTGAATTGGAAGTATACAACGATGATGGATTAATTCAATTGCAATCGTTGAACAATAATAATAATAATAATAATAATAATAATAATAATAATAATAATAATAATAATAATAATAATAATAATAATAATATGACTAATGAAAATGATTCGATCAAATTCAATTCTTATTGTTATTTCATGTTCTATCGTTATTTCATCATTAAATGAATGAATTTCGCATTAATTTCATTTATAAATAACTAGGCTTCCTCTATCTTTGATAAAACTGCTACTATTTGATTAGCCAATGATAAAGATCAAAATGATAAAGTTATCATATTTTCAATTATGTATCAATTTTGAATCATTTATTGTATACATATTGTTTAATTTGATAACTATGCTAATTAAATATTTGCAATTATTTCCCTTCAAATTTTTATCCGAAATTTTTTTGCTCACATTATTTGTTATCATTTATATTAATGATAATTTTTATCTTCTGTAATTTTACTATTTGAAAATTTTAACATTTCGATTGTATTGATTAGCTTCGATTTTTACATATCGTCCAAAAATAGTTGTGTATTTCGAAAGGCATTTGATGATATCAGCAATCAAACTATTTATCACTATTTTTGAATGATAACGGTTTGTCCTTTCATCAAATTTAACTTTATCAGTAGCAGATTTTTGAAGAATTTAATTCATAATTTATATAAATTTTAAATTCAACTTTTAATATGCTAGTTCACCTGCATCATTTCCTTTTTCTTTTTTTTTTTGTTTTTTCATTAATATTTTCGTTGAATTAATTAACATAACATATAAGAACAAAAATTGAAGTCATGGCAACGACAAAGATTTATTCAAAAGTTGACAATTTGATCATTAAAGATTAGAAGAGCCTTTTTTTTTTCCTTAATAGTTGAAAATTTAACTTCGTCAAATTTAGCCATTTTACCTGTTAAATTTTAAATATTTTGTTTTAGCGCTTCTTGTAATTTAAAAAACTTAATTTTAATTTTAGGTTAAAATTTTTTTACGAAATGGTTTTCAAAATTTAACATAAAGAAAGAAAAATGAAATGTATATATGTTATGAAATTCTATAACATTAAGTATTTATTTTATAATATATATATTTTTATATACTTTACGTGATATTTCCTATTTTCATAATAATTTGTAAAATTTGAAAAGAAAATGAAATTCATCCTAAAATTGATATAATTATTTGATTTTAAAAAATTGAAGAAAATGAAATGCATCGTTTATCATCATTGTTCAATGTTCAAACATCAAAGTTTTCCCGAATCATATATATATACATTTATTTATTTAAAAAAATTGAATTCTCTTTCTCTCTCTCTCTCTCTCTTTTTTCTTCTTTATAAATTTAGAGAGAGTTACATTTTAATATTCTTATTAGAAGAGAAGATGAAAATAAATCTTACAAATTTAGCAATCTTTATGAAAAAAGAAAAAACTTTATTGCCACTCTATTGTCTTTCTATACTTAATTATTTATTAATAATGATGTCATTGTGAGAATAATAATTTTTTAGATTTATCACAAAATCATTGTTTTAGATTTATCACAAAATCATTGTTTTAGATTTATCACAAAATCATTGTTTTAGATTTATCACAAAATCATTCTTTTGAATTTATCACAAAATCATTGTTTTAGATTTATCACGAAATCATTCTTTTATATTTGTCAACAATTATTTCATCATTTAATTAATAATTTTGCTTATTTTTTAATTGCTTTCTTTTCTACTCATTTTTCTGCAAAAAAAAAACGGAAGCATAATTTGTTGATCGACCTGTAAGTGTCATCATATTTATCGCCTGATAAGTTTATTCATGCATGAAATGACGAACTTATTTATAGCAACAATTTGTTGACAGCCTAATTCTTCATCAGTAGTTATTTGAAGAAGTAAACAAGATAGAAAAAAAATGATTAACTAATATCACTTATCCTTCATTACTTAACTGATATCACTTATACTTCATTACTTAACTGATATCGCTTATACTTCATTACTTAACTGATATCACTTACACTTCATTACTTAACCGATATCACTTACACTTCATTACATTTATAATGAATTACGTAAACATTGATATCACTTATACTTATTTTACAATGAATTATGTAAACATTTTAAATCTCTTCTTTCTATTTTTACTTTAAAAATTAAGAAAATAAATACTATTCATTAAATTTACTAAAAAGTAAAAATCAAATTGATTTAATAAATTATTAACAAGAAGATTCAATAAATTAATAACAAGAAGATTTAATAAATTACTAACAAATTGTCGAGCGTTCAATTGTTTATGAATGTGTATTATTAATTATATAATTAATCATTTAAATATTTTGTAGTATAATGAAAGTTTCCTAGAAAAAGTAGCATTTAAAGAAATTTCTTTTGCAATAAATTTTATGTCATATAATATATATGCAAAAATAAATTATTTCGATAAAAAAAACATTTAATTTCACATAGAATTTAGACAGGTAAAAACTTAAATAATAGATTATTGAATATTGAATTGTTGATAAATGTAGTTGATAATTAACTATTATGTTGATCATTTAGTTATTTCATAGTATAGAAATTTTGAAATAAATATTATAAAATAAATTAACGATAATGCGCATATTATTATTATCATTATTAACTTATCGTTTAGTTAAAATGCATAACTAATATTAATTGAATATGCGATAATATTTATATCTATAACTTTTCGCCATTTTCTTTTTTGCAGGTTTTGAAGTGGAATTTCTGCATCATTAACTTCAACTGAAAATATCTCGCAGCCAATATATTTATGCATTAGACAAAAAATCGGTGAAAATTTATTTATTACGAAAAATAAATTATTTTTGCATGAATGATCTATCGGGAATTATAATATTTTTTCCGTTGACAATTTTTTTTAATAGTTTAAAATTTAAATAATTCCGAAAATTTCACTAATTATTTTTTTTGTAAATTTTTAAAATATTCCACTAAAGAGGAGGAGGAGAAAATTTTGATAATTTTCAATGATAAAATATTATACTTTAAACTATTATTTATCATTAATTTATTATATGTGAAATAAAGGATGAAAAGAAATTAAACTAAAAAAAAATGATTTAATTAATCTACCTGAATTAAAATCCATTCCTGGTATATTGTCACCTTTTTAAAATTTATTAACATATATTTTTGGGAAAGTAAAAAATTTGAAAATTATCCATGAATAAAATTGTTACGCTTCATGGATGAATACATCGATAGTGATTGGAATATGGTATTAGCTATTTCAACTGATACAGCAACATTCTCATCAACGGCAACAACAACAACAACAACAACAGCATTTCTTGATATCACAATTAGCGATCATTTAAACTGGAGCGCAATTATCCTATCCACTATTATGGGCGCTATTTCTATTATTACAGTTGTTGGTAATTTAGCTGTTTTATTATGCTATTATTTGGATAAAAATATTCGTCAACCAAGCAATTATTTCATTTTTTCATTGGCAATTTCTGATTTGGTAAGTTTAATTTTTTTACAATAAAAACAAAGAAATTATTTGTTTTAATATAAAATTATTAATTAATAATTTTTTTTTTGTGTTTCAAATTTATTTCAGAAACATTTTATTAACTTTTATTTTTAAATTTATTTAGCACAAATTTAATTGCTGTTTTTATTTTTGCTAAATGATACATTTAAATTTAGGAAATTGAAATTTTAATTTTAAAATTTCATCAGTGAATTTTTTCTAATTTTACAATTTTAATTTCAAAATTTCATTGGTGAATTCTTTTTTCATTGTTTGTTTAAATGATATCATTGTTAAGTATAGTTGATTCGATGGAACAAAATTTAAATAATGTTGTATTTGCAAATTTATTTAATGAATCTTTCATATAAGATACTTTAAAAATGGAAGAGAAAATGAAGGGAGAGAGAGAGAGAGAGGGAGAAAGGAGAAAAATTTAATAATTTAAAATGTTGAAAGAGAGAGAAAGAGAGGTAGAAAAGGGAGAGAGAGAAGGAGAAAAATTTAATAATTTAAAATGAACAGTGTTAAAATTAATAATTTATGCAATTTTATTATTGTCTATTTTCGATAATAATGATTCATCGTTTATCCTTAATTATCATAAAATTATAAATGACTTTTGAAATTGGTTATTTATATAAATAAATATAAGCTACTTTTGACATTGTTATTTACACAAATAAATATAAACTAAATTTGCTTCTAACTCTGAAATTTGAAATTTTCAGTAATGTGATATATTCTAAATCAAATTTTACAATTCTCCAAAACACATATATTATTTATCGAAAACATTATTTATGCATATCAATTTGTTATTTTTTTTAAAATATATTATAATTTGAAAAAATCATTTATTAACTATCTATCACAATGATTATTGAATTGAAAAAAAACAAACTTCCAATTAAAAAATTTCGAAATTAATTTAATAATTAATTTTTTTCCTTTAAAACTAAAATTATTGAATTAATTTCTATCAACAATGATTATCAAATCCAAAAAAAGAAAAAACTTTTTTGTAACAATAAAAATTACAATTAAAAATTTCGAAATTAATTTAATAATCAATTTTTTTCCTTTAAAACAAAAATTATTAAATTAATTTCAAAAATTTTTAATTATAAATTTTCGATGTTAAAAATGGATAATTTTTAGGTTAAATTAAAATGAAATGGATTTTAGTGAATATTTCTCTCTCTCTCTCTCTCTCTCTTTTTTGTCAATTATAAACTATGTTATGTATTTGCTGAAAAAAAAAGAAAAGAAGCGAAAAATTTTGATGTTTAGTAATCAAAAATATTTTCAAAAATATTTTGTGCTTCATTTAGCACAACATTAAAGTGTCGAGCAAAAATAAATTTTGGAATTACATTTCGTCAATTTTCCAACTTATTCTACTTCGTTAGCTTTCTTGCACATATTTTTCGTTTGGATAAAAATGAATGCGTGAATTATTATTCGTTAAACGAAATTGAAATCGGAAATGAATGACTGAATGTTGTAAAGTTAAAAATGATGGAAAGATGAATTGTGTTAGTAAAGGAAAAATATTTTTAAAATTGAAAATGAATTTAAATATTTTTTAAATTATCGTTTTTTTTTTCTTAGTAAATTGAAATTCCTTTAAAAAAAAAAAATTGAATTAAATTTTTTTCACAAAATTTCTTTTAAATGTAAAATACAAAATATAGAAATGTGAGGGAGTAGTCTTCCTTCCGTCTTCTTTTTAAAAATCATTTTTAAAATTTAAAAGAAATTGATTTAAAATAATTTTAATGAAATGAAAAAAGGAATTGAAAAAAGGAATTGAAAAATCGAAAACGATGAAATGATATTTGTGTTGAATTAATTTTCTTTTTTTGCAACATTAATTTGTTAGAATACAGGAAACAAAAGCGAAATATAAGGAAGGAATTGTTTTATCTTTTTTTTTCATTAGACAGTATTAATATTCGTATTTTAATTAATTGTAGTGTCCCATATATTCGTATTTGATAACTTAATTGTAGCCAATACTAATATTCGTATTTGATTACTTAATTGTAATATACCATCAAAAATAATTATCATTTCATATTTTTTTAATTAACTTGTAATTTTAATTAGAACGCGTATAAGTATGATTAAAATTTAAATTAGTAAAATAAATTGATTTAAAAGTTTATTTTAATCAATTTTTCATTTATACTTTGATTAAAAATTAAAAATACTTTAATGCTTCAATTTAATTTCACAAAATGAGATCTTTCTAAATTATACTATTCAATTTTCTACTAATATCGCATGCAATTCTGCATATATATTTTTTGCATTGTGTACGTGTGTGTACAAGTGAGTGTACGTGTGTATATGTGGATGTGTACGTGTGTATAAGTGAGTGTACGTGTGTATAAGTGGGTGTACGTGTGTATAAGTGGGTGTACGTGTGTATCTGTATTTACAGATATAATAATATATAACGCGAATAAAGTTAGATCTATTATTGTCCATTTTTTTTTCAATTTGAATTTAATGCAACAACTAAGAAATGAAATCATTCCCATTTAATTTTTCAACAATATCGTAAATTCTGGATTATGTATGCGTGGGTATACGTGTATATTTGTATATACAGATATAATAATATATAAAATTAAATCTATTAATATGCATTTCTTTTTCCAATTTGAATTTAATGAAAGCAACTAAGAAATGAAATTCTGGATGAAGAAAGAACGAGAAAGTGAAAAATGAAATAATGAACGAATGAAATTGTATACTATAAATAGCTATTAGTAGTAATGAGAAGGAATGAAATTTCTTCCATTCATTTCTAACATTAAAATATTGGAAGGGAATGGAAAAAGGAAGTGAAAAATGATGCTAACCATAATTTTTTTCTTCTTCATTTCATTTGAAGTTTTCATGCGTAATTATATCTCATCTAATAATTGCTAATTTTAGGATAAAATGTCAACAAAAGGTAATGCATATCTTTTATGAAACATATTTGATAATATTAAGATTTATAAATTATCGATTGATTTTGTTATTTTTTTTTTTTTGTAACGATAGAACTTTTATAGGTAACAATATCTATATACATATATATATATATTTATTAAATAGTTCAGGAAATTAATGTCATTGATAATTCGTTATCATTCAGATCATTGATAGAAATGAAAAAACAGAAATGAATGAATTATTATTATCCATTTATGATTTCAAGAATATTATTTTCTTATCAATATTTCATATAATAATTCCTAATTTTGGATAAAAAGTAAACAAACGATAATTCATATCTTTTGTGGAACATATTAGATAATGTTAAGATATATAAATTATCGATTGATTTTATTTTTTTTATTGATAAAACTTTTATAGGTAACAATATCTAATTCCAATATGTTCAATGAAATTATATAGTAATAACTTAGCTTGAATTGTAAATTTGCTTTATTTTTAGTTTTTGCATATTTTCCGGAAATGGCTTATATTGCAAACAGGATTGATAATACAACCATATGATATATTTAGACATTTGTTTATTTAACTCTCAATTTTCAACTTCTCTAATTCAATGCCTTAATTGTATTTCATCCGAATCATCCCTTATTTCTGAAAATACTCCTAAATTTCAATATGCTTTCATATATATATATATTATTTGGAAATATGAATAAACAAATAAAATTCAATAAATAAATAAATCTAACTATGCATAATATAATATTAACTTTTACCAAACAAATATTGATTATATAATTTAAAGTTTATTGAAATTATAGTCAAATTTAACTAAAGCAATAAGTTAAAAATTTTGTTTACAACCATCATAAATTATATATATCGAATTTTTATTATAATTTATAAAATGTTTTTCGCATTTATCTTTTACCTGTATACATATAGTTTTCGGAAAGATATATTTTTACCAGATAACTTTTGGTTGGATTAAATGATGTTAGGGATGAATGTTAAAAGTTTCAATTACTTCCCACCTTCATCATCATTATTCCTTCTTCCCATGGGAAGGATTAGCTAAGTGAATACTTCAACTCATTTTGCAACATTATTTATACTTACATATTTATCCTATAAACTTGCTTATTATACAATAGGCTAATTCTATCATAAACAAAAAGAGGAAGTAAACAAATAAATTATCCAATATTTATATGTAAATGAGCAAATATGCAAATGAGCAAATGAAATGAAATAGAAAAAAAAAATTTCCTTTTTTTTTTAAATTTACAACCATTTTATATTAAAATAAAATATTATAATAAATAAATGAATAGCATTTTATGTTTTCATTTCAAATTCAAATTAACAATTATGAAGTATCATTTTCTTTTGTTTTTATTTTAATTCTAATTATAGTTGTATATTAATTAATCATTCAAATGTTAACATTTTCAATAATTTCAAATAATATTAAAATTATTTGGAATTTTTTATGGAGATAAATTGAGATAAAGAAAAAGAAGAAATTTGAAATGGACAAATTGATTAATCAATCAATGATAAAATAAAATCAATGATAATTTAAATAAAATTCAATTATAATATTTTCTTAAGTCTTAAAATGAATTTGAAAAAATTAAAAAGGATGGAAAAGAAATCAAATAATTTAATTAAGAAAAATTAATATAATTATTTTTGGCACGAAAGATAGATAATATTTTAGTATTTGATTGAATGGATATATTTATTTTAATTTTTACTACGTGAAAATTATAAAATTCATATTTCAAAATAAACTCCTAAAAAAATGAATTGCTAAAATTTAGGAAATTCATTGATAATGTTATCATTTTTAATAATTTTAAATATTGTTAAATGATTAGGAATTTTTGTGCAAACAATTATTTGTATTTAATTTTAATTTCCTTACAGTATACTAAAAGAAATTAAAATATTTTGTAATGAAATTTTAATTGAAATTATTTAATTAAGTGAATAAATTAATATGAAAGAGAAATAAATGTGAAATAAAATATATACATTTTCCTAGCAAGTACTTAAATTGGCTTTGTTCAGTAATTTACTAATAAATTATTAAAAAATTAAATTATTAAATTAAGCAAACTAAATTATTAATTATTAAAAACTAAATTATTAAATTAAGCAAAAAAATGAGTAATTGAATTTATTTAATAAAAAAGTGATATTTTATATCATAAAATTTAATACTTATTATTGGAATAATTATAGTTTAAGAATATGAAATTTATTACTTATCATTGGAATAATTTTAGTTTAAGGATATGAAATTTAATACTTATTATTGGAATAATCTTAGTTTAAGAATATAAAATTTAATACTGATTATTAGAATAATTTTGGCACAAGGATATAAAATCTAATATTTATTATCGGAATAATTTTAGTTTAAGGATATAAAATTTAATACTTATTATCGGAATAATTTTTGTTCAATATAAAATTTATTACTTATTACTAGAATAATTTTAGTTCAAAAATATTTCTTATTTTTTCAACATTTTTTATGTTAGTATAATTTTGAGTTAAATTTAAATTTGTTGAATAAATTTTGAAACAATGACAAGGTTGCTTTTTCTTCTCTCAAGCAGTGACACTTATTTGTGCTATTCTTCAATTACTTTTTTACCTGCTTTAATTCTTTGTTTACCTCAATAATTATCTTCTTCAAGAAACGAAGAGTATCACTTTGTTCTTATTGATAATATTTGCCAAAGCAAATTTTCTATCAGAAGAACGAAACATTTTTATGGCATTAAATTTTCAACGATCAATTTTATTGAAATGTGAATTGAAATAAATCAAATTTTCTCTTTTTCTATTTCTCCTCTTTAATATTTTGAAATGATAACTTTTTTATTTTTAGTATAAAATATTTGTGAAGAAAATTCTTTTTACCTTTAATATTTTTCATCTTTTTCACCCAAATATTATTACGAATCAATCAATATTGCTATTTTATAACATTGTCTTTAAGATTTGAATTGTATTTTTATTATCAACAATTTATCGAAAATGATTAAAAATCAATCAATATTGCTATTTTATAACATTATCATTACAATTCAGAAAATTGTTAAAAATCAATCAATATTGCTATTTTATAACATTATCATTACAATTCAGAAAATTGTTAAAAATCAATCAATATTGCTATTTTATAACATTATCATTACAATTCAGAAAATTATTAAAAATCAATCAATATTGCTATTTTATAACATTATCATTGCAATTTGAATTGTATTTTTATTATCAAAAATTTATCGAAAATTATTAAAAATCAATCAATATTGCTATTTTATAACATTATCATTACAATTCAGAAAATTATTAAAAATCAATCAATATTGCTATTTTATAACATTATCATTGCAATTTGAATTGTATTTTTTTATTAACAGTTCATTATTTTTCGATAAATTTTTATCATTTTGAAAATAACTTCATTTTTTTTCACTTTAAAAAAAAAAAGGACAAATTTTCTTTAAATTTAACTTTTCGTCATTTTTCAATCAATATTTTGCTTCTTTTGTTGCATAAAGAAAATTCGATGAAGAATAATTGGAAATTATTAACAATTGATAATTTATTAGAAGGAAGAAAATTAACGAAAAAAATTCTGCAACAATTGTTTTTGTTTTTTGCTTCATAGCAATTTCCTACCGTATGAATATGAATTCTCTACATTTCTCTTTTCATTTCTTTTTTTTTTTCAAATTAAAATTATTGACAATTCAATTAATTTTTACAGCTAATAACTTTTGACTTTTTTGTAATAATGTATGTGCAAAATGAAAATGCCTAACAAATTAATTGATAGCATTTGTAAATGTATTTAAAATATATAGCCGTAAGCAATGAATTCTTTTAGGCTAATTTTAGGTCAATTTCATTATTTTCATTCAAACATTCATCTATCATTCATTGATTCATTTATTTCCAGATTGCTTTTTCTGTTTTGTTACAACTCAAACACATATACATATATCTTTATTACGAAAATATAATTTATCCAACTTTTATATAATTTTTCAAATTTTAAAATGCTCAAATATTCAAAAGGAAAAATACTATCTAACAAATAAACTATACATCTAGTAATTATTATACTAAAGTATAGTCATTTATTGATTTATTTAAATTTGAAATTTTTACATGTAAATATTTCAAAATGCATTTTAAAAATTATCTATCAATCGTTTGTATTTGTTTTTCATTGGTGACACTTTTGCACTTGAAAAGAGGAAGGAAATGAAAATTTCTACAGCAAAGATAAAAGTGAAAAATTTTTTTGAAATTTTTTTCATATAAGAAAAACGAAAAAAGATCTTATTATTTAATATCATTTTATCATTTCATTATTAAATGATTTTATTTTATTTTATTAAATGATCTTATCATTTATTATCATCTTATCATTTCATTATCTATCACATACACACACACATACATCTATACATGAAGTTTGCTTCATTTGTTGAAATTATTTTTTCCAATAATATCGCCTTTTTTTAGTTCATTAATTATCAGTTAAAATGAATAGTTATGATGAAAGAGTAATTAAAAATATGATAATTTAAATGAATAAAATAAATCACTTAAATTTTTAAAAATATTTGACGAAAAAATTTTTAATTTCCTTTTTTGTAAAATCTTAGTCAATTATTTTGTTTTAAATTTTCATTTATTTGCTGATTGTTTGTATTGCTAAATTTTAAAATTTTACATATCTTTAAAATGAAATTGCTTGTTAATACCAAGCATGTATCATAATTTCGGCTCAATTCAACGGAAGAAAGAGAGAGAGGGAGAGAGAAAGAAAGCGAAGGAATCGTTTTGAATTAAACCTAAAATATGATACAGTAAAAGAGAGGAAAGAAATAATTTTGAATTGAGCCTAAAAATATAATACAGTAAAGGAGAGGAAAAGAAAGAAAGCGAATGAATCAATTTGAATTAAGCCTAAATTATTATGCAGTAAAAGAGAGGAAAAGAAAAAGTGAAAAAATCATTTTAAATTGAGTCTAAAATATCATACAGTATTAACGTATAATTTTTAGGATTAGAGAGAGACGGAGAGAGAGAGAGAGAGTGAGAGTGAGAAAAGAAGAAAAGAAATTAAAGTTTTCAAAAAAATTTTTCTCACAAATGATTGCCTAAAGATTGTATTGATGTATGTAGTGACTGTTTGAAATAAGTGCTTGAGTTAAAGTAAAAAAAATAAGGAAATAAAGCAAAAAGTAAGAAATGCTTGAAAATGACATAATATGAATATTGCAATGACACTTGGGATTTTAATATCATTTCAAATAAACCATCCTATTACTCTCTCTCTCTCTCTCCCTCTCTCTCTTCCTCTTTCTTTTCTTATTGAAATTATTTCTGAAACTATCCTGAAATATTTATTTATATATAAAAAGAAAAAAAAAATGAATTCAATTAGGTTTTCTATACTTTTAACTTATTCTTCATTTCCATTTCCTTCAATGATAATATTATTGATATCGCTGTTATTTTCATTATTATTATTATTAATTAATAATAATTATTATTATTTTATTATTATTATGCTGTTATTATCATTTATTATTATTAATTATCGTTATTATTATTAATTATTATTATTATTTGAACCAACAAAGATTGCAAGAGATTTCCGCAAGTGTTACTTTTTCTTTCCAATAGATCGAAATTTTGTAAGAAGTTTAGTGGTGAAGAGAAAAATGAATAGTTTTCACAGATAAAGAAGTAATTTTATCATATGAAAATTAGATGAAAAAAATGAACGTGATAAAGATAAAAATGATAATTTTATAGTTCAATCAATGATTTTAAGGTAAGAAAAATTAATAATAATAATAATAGCAGCAAAAACAAAATGAATTTAAAAATGCTAATGAATTTACACATGCAAACAAACAAACAAACAAACAATTCGATAATTACAGTAAAAGAAAGAAAAGCAAAAGAAGAAATTGGGAGAAGAGAATTTAAATTTAGTGCTGTTATATATTTATTTTTTTTTCATTTTCAATTTTATCATTTCGTTTCAAACAATAAAGAAATATTAAAGTGTAATTGATTACTGTACCGAAATCCTAAAATTAATGAAATTTATGAATTTAAAATAATTTCTTTTTTGCTTTACGAAAAAATAACGAAGCTAACAAATAGCTATGGTTGCCGAATATAATTTCTGAATAATATTTTTAGGAATGCATTTTTAATACGGTAAACAATTGATTGATTCTTTATTTTGTTTCCTTCTGAAATGAAAAAAAACTATGATTTTTAAAAATCGAAATTTTAAAATTTAAAATATTAAAGCAATTGAAAGGGGAAAAAAAGTGAATTACAGACAAGAGGATAATATAAGTATTATTTGGGAATTTTTTGAAATCCAACAAATATTTCGGACATTTTCTTTTTTTTTTAGCTTTTAGAGAGTAGATAAGTTTAAATTTTTGAATGTTGAAAATGTTGAAAAGGATTGTTTAGAAATTGTGAAATACAAATAGAATATAAATGAAAAAGTTTTTATTAAATATTTATAATGCAGAAAAGAATGTTTAGAAATTATCAAATGCATGTAATATAAATTGAAATATAAAAAAAATGATAATATCACTAGTAAAAAATTATCATATCACCGATGAATTAATTTATCAAAAATCACATTTAAATTTTGAAAATGAATTGAATAAATAATATTATAAAGGATGAAATGAGTGTTGGTACCATTCGTATCATTGATCATTTGTGACCACTGACCACAACAACACAAAATGTGATAGATGAATGGAGGATTGCGATGAAAAGATAGATATGAATGGATGGCTTTTAGTTTCATCATTCATATTTTCTTCATCTTCGTTTGATATGTATTTATTTGTAGTAAGACGAAGAAAAAGAATGGATTGACCTCGGCAATCAATTTATAATTGACCTCAATAACAAAACTTTTTGTTGACCTCAATAAATAAAATCTATTATATTGGGAGGGAAAAATTTCGAAAAAAAACGGATATCACTTAGATTCGAAAATTTTCAACAAGATTTCGCGAAAACTAAATAATTGTAAAAGAATATGATTTAGTTAGACGTTAATATTTTTAGTTTAATTTTGTGATGGAAATTAAAAGCACATTAAATACACAATCGAAAATTGTATTGAAATTTTTGATCGATTCATAATTTCATTACCAAATTTTACAGCTAATATATTTAATATGCAATAAGTTATTAAATTAAAAATTAGAAAATTGAAATTGAAAAGTAAGAGAATGGCTTATTGATAAATTTTTAAAAGTTAATAAATGCTTTAAATACAACTTATTCATTGTTTCCGTGCATTTTTCTTTTTGAAATTATTTTATGCATTTTTAAAATTATATTTCAAAATTACCAATAACCTTTTAGCTTTTCAAATTGTTTTATTGTTTAAATATTTTCTTTCTTAATTTTTTTAATTATTTATAATTTATGAAAATAATTTAAGAGAAAACTTGAATTGATTTTTAAATATGTTTTAAATAGCAAATTTTTCTTTTTTGTTCAAAATCAATGTTTATTTGAAGAAGTATGAATGATGGCAAAAATTTTCTGCTGTTATAGTTCTTCTACTGCTGTCAACAACATTTATAATTTTGAAACTGTACAAAAGCTTTTTTTTTCATCAAATTAACTTAATTACTAAAATTTTGAAATTAATTTATTCACTAGTAAAACATCAGTTAATCGTAGCATCTAAAATCGATCAAAAAATATTTCAAAAAAAAAAGAAGAAAAATTCCCTTGAGAGGATGAATTTTCATTGATTGATAAGATGAAGAGCTTATCTTTCGTTAACTCCCTCTCTCCCTCTTTCTCTCTCTCTCTCTCTTTACACTATATTTACTTCATCAGAAAACGGAAAATTTGCAAATATTTCTAGGATAAGTTTAATTTTGAAAAATTTCGATGCTATCAGATGACAAGTAAAAAAATGATACGAGAAAAAAAATATATAAGAAATTGAAATGAAGTTTAAAATTTTTTTGATATAAAAAAATTATGAAATAATTTTTATTAAAGTTTTATTTGTTTTTGTTTTTGTTTTTGTTTTGTTTCGATTTTTGAAATGAAATATTTTTTTTAGTTAATTTGAAAAATAATTTAAAAGAAGAAATTTGTTAATAATAATAACAATAATGAAGAAGAAACTTCATTAATATTATTATTACTATTTATTATGGTTATTATTATTTATCATTGTTATTATTGTTATCATTCTTATTATTATTTATTATTATTACTATTATTATTATTAT
>CAKAEH010001771.1:0-30677 GCA_916381525.1 Cercopithifilaria johnstoni | reverse complement strand
CAAATCGGATTATAATATCCTTTTACTGCAGTATGGGATTAGAATCATTTCGGAATGTGAATCTTTTATTGAGATTGTTTTCGCTTTTATTTTAATCCCAACTTAAATCTCATTTATATATAATTTGGAGGACAGATAAAAATTTGAAAGAATTATTATCGAAAAATGGCGAAAATCTGGCAACAAAAATATTACGAAAATCAATAGATTTGCTTCGTTCTTTTTTTCCTTATTTTCAATAAGAATACAATTTTTCATTTGTTGTAATTAAAAAATTAACAAAAAATTTTTTGCTTATTTCATTTCGATGAGAATTAATAAATTTTCACAATGATAATTAATAATTAGTGTAGTAGAAATGTTGAATGAATTTTATGTTTGCAGAATACTACAAAAATGGTAATTTAAAATTTTGTAGAATATTTTCAGAGTAAAAAAACAATAAAAAATTAATGAATAATTATAATACAAAGAATTTTGTAGTTTATGATTATTTCTCAATTTAAAATTTTCGAATAAATTGTTAATTAATTACCATTTATTAAATTCAAAACAATAAAAAAAAACAATGAATAATTTGAGAGAGAGAGAGAGAGAGAGAGAGAGAGATGAAGAAGAAGAAGGAAAGAAAAAAGTTAATCATAAATTTTTCGCTTTACAATTCGTTTAATCAGAATATTTCAATTAATTAATCAGTCACATATGGTATAATTAGTAATTTTAGGAAAAAGAAAACGATGATTAAATAAATATTTTAAATTTGAAAATCCATTTTTTAGTATTTTTGATAGGAGTGGAAAAAAATAAATTTATCAGTCATACTATCAGAATATTATGATATCATAGATGTTATTACGGATATCTTGATGAATCAGTTAGCTAATTTTATTAGTGTTTCACGTTTGATAATTACTACTAATACAATATATACGCATTAATGATAATTGTTAATGAACATAATAATGATTAGTGATATGATCGGTAATTTGATCAAAAATGATAAGTATTCAGAAAATTTCATAATGACAGACAACATTATCAATCGATCAAACAATCAATCAATCAATCAATTAGCGCCATATTTGATAATTTCATCTCAAATATTTTATTTACTTTTCCCTAACAAATATTTATTTTATTATTCTCTCTTTCTTTCTTTTTCTCTCCCTCTCTCTCTCTCTCTCTTTCTCCTAAAAAAGTAAACACTTAAAAGAGATATTCCATTTTACAAAAGCTTCTTATTTTTCATTTCAAATAGAATGCCTAAAAAGATAATATAATTAATTTACATTTTAGAAAGTATGCCATTAAAAAAAAAACAACATACAACAAAATGGATTTGATAAAAGGATGACAATTTTCATCTAAAAATAGTATAATAACAAACGACAAGAGCGCAGCGCTTATTGCCATCTTCAACGACAAATGAAATGACTCATTCGTTTTCAGACATTTTAAATCTTTCTTTTTCACTCTCTCTCCCTCTTTATTTGATTGGTTTTCCTCTTCCATCATATTTGGATTATTTTCGATGAAAAGTTTTTTCAATAGCATTAGTGATTTGATTATTTCAATAGAATTATTGATTTGATTATTTCAATTGAATTATTGATTGATCATTTCAATAGCATTATTGATTGATTAAAAATTATAATTTTGCAATTTTATAGAAAATGAAGCGAAATGAAATTTAAAAACAAAATAAGATAAATTAATTAATATTTGATATTAAATTATTGGCTATCTATTTATATTTTGTATTATTTAGCATATTATGGTAATAATTATTTTAAAATTTAATTTGACAAATAACAGCTCAAAAATATTTCCTACGAAACGATAGATAAATTATTTTGAAGCAAATAAATTATTATTGAAATTAAAAGCTTTCAAATTTTAATGTGCAATATATTTTTAAAAATAATATAACATGTAAACAACATAATATTTCTCTCGAAAATTTTAAGTTTAAAATAATATCAGTGGGGGGCAGAGGTGTCTATGATAAACAAAATAAAATTCGAATTTCTGAGTTAAATCGAACTAAAATTAATGTAAGCATTTTAAATTGAAAAATTATCATTTTATGAATTGAAATAAATCTTTCTTAGAATATGAAGAAAAAGGAATATTTGGAAGAAATTAAAGTAAGTAATATATGTAAAGCTGAATTTTAAATTAGTCGATCTCCTGAATATGTAAATCTGAATTTTAAATTATTCGATTCTGAATATGTAAAGTTGAATTTTAGATTATTCGATCCTGAATATGTAAAACTGAATTTTGGATTATTCGATCTCCTGAATATGCAAAGCTGAATTTTAAATTATTCGATTCTGAATATGTAAAACTGAATTTTAGATTATTTGATTCCGAATACGTAAAGCTCAATTTTAGATTATTCGATCCTGAAAGAAATTCTCCTGAAAGTAACCTGAAACATTTTCAAATGATAAGAATACATTATGTTTGTCAGAATTTCATGTAATTAATTTATTTATATTTATAATTAATATAGCAATTTAAAGTTATTCAATTTCAATATTTGCTAATTTCTTCGAACAAATAGTTTTCCTTTTCTTTTTGGCTAATTATACCAAATTGAACAGAAATAAATTTTTAATAATTTACTACAGAAAGAGAAAAGTTTGAAATAAGGTTTATTTTACTTACTTCTAATTAGCAATAATAGTCACTTATTTTATTTTATTTGCTGATAAATAAATAAATACCTGACAGAGAACTAGTTTTTAATTAGGATGAAAATAAGATTTAAATAAATTAAAAAAATTAATAAAATTTCAAAATCTATCCATCACAAGAGCTAATTATACCCATTAGTGTAATTATCAATTAATATCCATTGTCTATAGTAATTTTTAAATCATAAAATGATGTCATTTTTTAAATAAATTGTTATTAAACTATTTATTGTTTCTATGTTACATAATTTATTATGTAAATGATCTCATTATGTAAATAAATGATTGCAATAGAAATTTTTCACAAATTTAATAGCATCCATCTAATCAATTCATCTCTTATCACTTCTATGCTATTATCATTATCTCCATTCATCATTCGCTTCATTATATAACAAATATAATTTAGCTTTCTATCAATTAACATAATTTATTTAAGATATAAAATTAATCAGTTAATTAAACAAATTACTATTAATAATATTTAGTGAATTTGACAAGTTTGAGTAAATATGCATGATACAGTTTAGCTAACTATTAGTAATTTAATCATTAATAAATTTAACTTAGTTTCCAATCAATTAACATAGTTTATTTGAAATATAAAATTAGCTCAGAAATTATCAGCGTTATGAAATCAGCTAAACAAACTAAGAACAATAACATTTAATGGAATTGTTAAATTTGAATAAACATGCGTAAACATAATACAGTATAGTTAGTTATAAGTAATTTAATCATTATTTATTTACTCAATTAGAAAGTCTAAAACTATAATCATAATAAAATATTTTACGTAAATAAAAGAATGGCGAAAAGAAACCTTAAAAAAGAACTTTATTATCTTCTGAAGCACTTTGCGCCACTTCAATAAACAACATTGTGGCAAATAATCGAAATTGCTTTTAAATAAATAGCCGCTAAATAACTGTTTACTTATTGCGCCCATTCCATTGTGAATCGCAATAATTGAATAAATCCATGCAAATTCAATACCAATTTAAATAGGGATGATATTTGGGATTTTGCATAAAATTATATTTAATGCTTAGCAGCAATCAAAATTGACATTATAAATGCAAAAGTTCAGAAATTTCAAATTTGCAAAAATTCCGGAAATTTCTTACCGAATTCAAAATGTCAATTTATGAAGCCAATAAAATAACTTTGTGAAAAATTTTGAAAAATCTTTTTTCATGAAAATTTTTTTTTAAAAAGATTCCAAGGAGAAAACATCTTTTGTTTCATGAAAAATTTGTTAATTATTTAATGGTACCTTTGTTTTACAGTTTAAATTCTATTTTAGAAAATTTTCTAATTTTCTAAAATATTTGAACTTTTTTTTGGAAGAACTGATTCGATGCAAATTTTATGATTATCTTAAAATATACGGAATCTTTGAAGAAGTTCGAAATTATTTTCTGCAATATAAAGAGAGTCCGAAAAGATAATTTACTAAGTTAAGTTAATTTACTAAGCTAAGTTAATTTACTAAACTAAGTTAATTTACAACAGAAATTGGTCGGGGTAATTAACTGTTTAAATGAATGAAAAATCATTTCGACCATTATTCAAGTTATTGCCTAATAATGAACTTGAATTAAGTATAGTTTACTTAATTAACTATACTTAATATACTTAATTATGCATAATTAATTATATTAATTAAGAACACTATTTAAGTATACTTTGAAGGAAATGATGAATTAGATAAAATATCTCATTAAATTATATAATTAACTTTCAATTTCAAATATAACTTTCCATTTTTGTTCGAATTTTCGCGAAAATACCATATAAATCTATTAAACTTTTTCATTTTCCTTCTTAATTATTCTTTCATAATTTTTGCTAATTAATAATTAATGTACGAAATTGCAAAATTCATAAATAGCAATTTTGCAATATTAGCAAATTTAAATTCTCAATGAATTTGTCCAATTCAAACAATTCTGCTTCTAACATTTATAGAATTATAGTAGTTTAACAAATTAAAAATTAATAGCAAAAAGAGAAATCATTATTCCGGTAAGTATAATTGATTACTAATAATAGTTTTGAAAATGTAATTTATTCATTTAAAAATATTTATGCCAAAATTGCATTGTGTCGTGAAATTTCCTCATTTATTGAACATTGAAAGATTCTCGAAATTTGTACCATTCATTAGAATAATATTTTAGGAAACAAATTTGTACTATTTCAATAATTTCGATTTTCAGTAAAGAGAAGAAGAAATTCTAAAAACAAAGATGATGACAAAAGAGAAATGAATTTCATCTTTCTAATTAACATATCTTTTCTGAAGAGAGTGTTAATTAATTTTTGGAAACTTTGACCAATAATTTCAAAATTTCGATGGACAATTTTTTAGTGAAATTTTTTAACGTTGAGCTCAAAATTTATGAATCTGTAAGATAATATTATAATTTGAGATGGTTGAAATTTCAAATAAAATGATGAAGTAAATGTATCGCACAAATTCATTGTTAAAAAATAACCGGTAATATAATACTTTGGAACAGAACAAAGAAATGGAAAAGATCTAACATCGTCTTCCACTTAAGGTTTGACGTACTCGACGTAATCCGAAATGTAATAATGTAAAGTGATTTAACTTATCAATAGAGCTTAAAAACGATAATAATAACAATAATAACAATAATAATAATAATATTAATATTGATAATAGTAATAAATCTTCAATTATTGTTTAAAAGTGCTTTTATTTGATAAAATCATCGGATCAAGTGATTGCTATATGTAGAAAATATGAAGTTGGAGCAATTTACTTGAATAATAATTTATTCGATTACTGATAGATTAACATTTCTATACATTAAAATTTAAGGAATTTGGTAAGCTTCAAAATTTCGTCAGTTTAATATTTAGTTGTTAATGTTAATATTAATTATTTCTCTAATATTTTAACGAAATTACTATTAAAAATTCTTGTATGTTTGCTTTTTATGAGCGCCTCAACCTTTTGCGCAACTTTCAGATTACATTATCATTCATAATGCAATGGTACTTAATTTCATTTAAATAAAATATATGGAAGCATTAATAGTTATAGGAAATTATTGCAATCTGATCTATAAATTTCTTAAATAGCATTTTAAAGTGATGCGATCTCTCATTTGATCATTTGAAATGATTTTAAATAAGAGCCACATATTTTCAATTTTAATTTTAACTCTCCCAAAATTTGATCAGTAATAAAAATGTCGAATTTGCTTCTTGTTATTTGTATTAAATGATTATGAAATATATCATTTTTGATAGATCAAATTTGATGGATCAAATATGATATATATTCCATAATCATTTAACATAAATAAGATGTTTGAGAGAATATAGATATGTAAATTACTAAAGAAATATTTATTGGTTTCATATATTATGAGAGAATAAAAGTAAACGCAAAGGGAAATAATTCAAGTAATTAAAATTAACAATATCTCATAACAATTAAGATACATTAAAGAAATTGTTAGGTCAATGCAACCGGTTCGTTATTTGGGTCGATGATACGATATTAAGTAATCCGGTGATCCTTTTTTATGAAGAATGAAAATCGTTCAGATCGAATATTGCAATGAAATGATTGATATTTAAGGACGAGTGCATGCCTATTATTATTACATTTAAAAATAACACTTCTGGGATATTTTATCCCATACATTTACTGGGACTTGTAAATTTGATGAAAGAGACTTAATTCATGATAAATTGATAAATTAGATACTAATTTTCTATTTCTCCTAATCTTAAACTTTCAACGGTTTTGTTGAGTGTTCGCAATTTTCGGATAATAAAAGCCATTGCTGTAAAAATTTTAAAATGATGAAAGATAATCAATCAATTTGCGGATACTTCCAACAAAAATGTTATTATATATTAATGACTTTGCCATAAATTTCATTTTACTTTTTAATAAAATATATCCAAACAATGATAATTATAAACTCGTTGTAAATGTTTTGAGCGCTAATTGTATAACTATAATAACTATAGTTCATTTTCGAAATTTCGACTACAAATAAGTCCACTATAGTTCAGACTCTATAGTGAACTTATTTGTAGTCGAAATTTCAACCAAATTGAAAAACTACGTGATGGTCATTAGTGCAGGATAGGATCGAACATATGACGTATGGATGAATGGATGGATTAAAATGGATGATTTTAGTTCTATTATTAGATCGGTCGTTTTATAATGAATGTCTCCACGATACGGTAAATTATCACATAAAGAGGAATTTCATTTAAGAATCAAATTATTAGTTATCAAGAAAATAAGTGAAGAAAAAACTGCAAGATTTACGAAGGTATATAGCTAATTAAATTAACAAATGATTATTTAAAATAAAAATATAATCTACGCATGGATATCAAAATGGAAACAATTGAAACTATGAAATTTCCGATCGATCGATATCAGTAATACAGAACTGGTTTTTATTTCACTTCATTTTGAATTTTTAACTTTCAATCCTTTATAATGAAGAATTTATATTCAAAGTTTGTCTTTCATCTTATAAATAAGGGGAAAAATGTCATTGCTAGAATAAGAAGATATTATTTTCAAATTGAAAGTTCAAATTAAAATTAGAAATGAAATGACAAAAAACAAAACAAAGTAAAGATGTCAAAAAGAAAGAATGAAGGAAAAGAGGAAGAAGAATTTATGAAGTATGATATTGAATGGATTGCTAAAATTCTTGACAGATGTTTAAAATAGAAATTAAATTGTTATATTTAATCAAATCGTTTAAATAAAATCATACTGTAAATGTGAACTTTTATGTAATAAACATTTTTTTCAAATATTTCATTTTCATATTTTATTCGATTTTTGATGAAACAATTCAACTACCTTAATTAAATCTTAAAATTAACATTTTTCCTATTAGCAATTTTTTTTCATTCATTTTTGATCGCTTTCATATTATGCAACAACCGAAAAACGAAAAGATATATCGTTGAAAAAAGACTTATTTCAGAACTTTAAAATTAATAAAATATAAGAACATAAGAGATGATGAATTGAAATGAAGTTCTATTTCCAGATTGTTGAAAAAGTAATTCATAAATAATGAAAGACAAAAAAAGCAGACAGGAAAAAATTTATTAAAATGATAGAATTGAATAATATATCGCGGATCGGGAGAGCATTATTATTAGTATAACAATGGTAGGTGTTAACAGTGAATAGGATAGAAATTGAACCAAAGAGTTTGTTAGTAATAATATGAGATTTCAAAAATTAAATTATTGAGAAGTGACAAAATTAACGTTTGCTTTCAATTTTCACTTTATATGGCAATTGTAGTAGTAACAGAAATGTTAAAAAGTTGTTTTGTAATAATATGCTTTCAATCTTCACTTTATATAGTAATTGCAATAATAGAAATGTTAAACTATGTGGAAATAGTAAAAGCAAATATAGAAGAAGATCCTATAAGAAAATAGGAATTTCTAAAATGTTGAATTTCTGTTGAAATGATTTCGACGTCAATATTTATCAAATTTATTGATGAAAATAAATCAACTTTATTGAATAGTTTAATAAGTTTAAAATTTCAATTATAAATATGAAAAAGCATTCAACATTAATTCTAACTGATGAGTGTTGAAAATTTAACATGTGTTAACAATTTTATAACTCCTACCTATCTAGGTAGAAAATCGAGAAAGCTTAGATCATTAAGTGTTGAAAAATTTCGTATCCATTTTTCGGTTATTTTTAAATTGAATTTTATTCCCTGAAATCTTTTCCTCTTCAATAAAATGAAAGTGTAGAAAGATGTTAGAAAAAAGCAAAAGAAATAAATATCGGCATCAAATATTTATAAAGAAGTTTATCAGGAATTAAAAAAGACTTGAAAGCTTAATTGGTGGACTATTTAAGTTAGAAAGTTAGAAATGTGTTTGTTTACTACAATCATACAAAATATAATAATTGCTGTTACATCAATTCTCTCTATTAGTCATAAACTTGAATTTTATTTTTCCGGTTATTGAGCTTAACAAATGGAACGGAAAATCCATCGTGCTCTATTGATTCATCAATAAAATAAATGTTGTAGAGATTTTAATAAACTTATGGTATGCTATCATTTGCAATCATTTGCGACAGTCAATCTAAAAATGTTATTGCTCTCAATATGAAATGAAGATTACCGGAAAAATAAACAGGTATATCGAATTGAGATGAAGTAAATTGGACAAATTTAATCGTTGTGCATCATTTTACCTGCCCTTTCCAATGTGCTCTCTTTTCATTTATTTATTTCATTATAAATAAATGTAAAGTTTACATTAGATCTTTGATGTATTATGCTGTCAGCATTATATGATGGAATGATAAATAGGTCATCGTATGATTACATGGCTTCTTTAAAATGTTTATCAATCAATTATCTTTCTTAACATATGAAAGAAAATTTATTGAATCGAATCAGGCGATACATTTCAATACTAATTTAGATTATATTATATGAATTAAAGATTATTATAAATTATAGAGAATAAAATCGTTTTAGAAAAATGATGGATTGTAAAAATGCTATTTGGAGCTTTATCAAAAATGTGTCGCAAAATAGAATTTCATTTCAAATCGGGTATGTATGTGTCGCAAAATAGAATTTGATTTCAAAAATATGATTCATATATTATCTGGAAATCGATGATTTATTATAATCCGGTTTTTTTCCAGATTACATTTGCATTATGATAAAAAATCAAGGTAGCGGTAATCTTGATTGATTATGATGATAAGTGGAGTGATTTGTATAGAAGCGATACGCTAGTCAAATTCAAATACTTCTATTATAATTTAATAAAGTGCAAAATGCTATAAAATTGCAAATGATTATTGTGGAATGAGTTAATAATAATAATAAAAGTTCATGCAATAGTAGGAACTTTATAGTTTCGAAATATTAATTCATAATTAATTTCATTATTTATTACTCAATTATATCAATATATTTTCACTTTCACTCTTTGTTTACATTATACAATGATAAACTATCGTTGTTTTTATTTGTAATTTTATCAATATTATAAATGATATTCAATATGTATGATATTCAATATATCCCATACTTCATCAATCGATACAAAATACATTTTTCTCCTGTATCAATCGATACAAAATACATTTTTCTCCTTTTCTCCTGTATCAATCGATATAAAATGCATTTTTCTCCCATATCAATCGATGTAAAATGGATTTTTCCCCGCGGTGATAACAAATGATCAATTCAATAAAATAAAAAGCGCACAAAAATTATAATAATTTAATACCGTTGAAATATGAAAAACTTTTTCTTACTTTACTGAATAAAAAAATTTTCAGCTCTTTTATGATTTCACATTATAACAATTAACAATTTTCAAATATTTTTTGAAATATAGATATCATTTAATTATAAAATATTTTTAAATAAAAAAAGTAAACTGATAAAATTGATAAAATTTGTGTTATCATATTCCATGCTAATACAATTATCATTTAATTTAAAAAATTTTTAAATATAAAAAATAATTGTTAACATAAATTTTATCAATTTATCTTTTTGTTTTCACTGAACAACTTAATTATTATTTAATTATTATAATTATTTAATTATTCATTTATTATTTAACTTAATTATTATTTAATTACTTGAATTTACAAATAATTTCAATGAGTTCCTTAGTAATCCGAATTGAATAAAACATCGCTGATTTTTCTAAAAACAATGCTTCTGTTATTTTTAGCATAGACTAAGATGAAAGGCAATTTTGCTGAAAGGATTTCAAAAATAGAACTTTAATCGGATTGAGATTGAAATTTTCAAACATGAAAAAATTCACAATTGTCTACTTGCCAAGGATATCCATCAAGCAGGAGAGAAGTAGAAACTAAAGCTATGAAATTGTAAATTCAATATAAGCTATGCCTTTCGATACGGAATACTACCGAAGCGATCACTTTAAAAGAGCATTAGGTATTCATCATAGAGGATATGTGAGAAGTAAACAGCCTAATTAACACTTAAATACTTCCCTTAAAAACATCTTAAAATTTTAATTAAAATATAATATTGATTTCGGATAAATTACTTATCATCAGCTAAATTATAACTTCTTGAGTTTTCTTATCTTCGGTATTGCAATGATTGCGCAAATGTCATTAGGACAATTGATTGAATTAATAGATGTAGTAATGATAAGATAACCAAATCATAATATTTAGGATTCTGATTTGTTGTGATTTAAAATGAATGATTAAAGACAGAGAATGAAAATGTTAATAATATGACAAAAATAACGCTAATACTGCTATATAGGCGATTTATACATCATTAGTTCCGATAATTCATCATGTGCTTAAATCAGGAATTGAAATTGTTTCCAGGAATGAAATATGCACTTCTCTAATAAAATGCCTTTACTCTTCCTTTTCACATACATTATCTTTAATTATACATTATTGATTCATGACCACTAACTAGTATAATAGCTAACTTGGCTCTTTTATTGATCTCATTTTTTATAATGGAAATTTAAAGTTAACAAAGTTCATGACTAAATAATTTCTTTTCCTTTTCTCTTCTCTCTTGTAATTTGAAATTGATTGGAAAAGCACTAAAAAATTAAGTTTATTATTTTGTTATGCTAACATTGTCCAAGCAAATAACGGAAAATGATAATATAAATTGATATGATTACATTTACTGAAAATGATATGATTATGTTTACTTCAGTTCTTACTAAAATTTAGCGTTAATTCATTTTGAATCATCAAGTAGAATTATTTATATTTACTCGAAGGAGTACATTTCCACTGTATTACTCATTTTATTATTTTGCTTTCAACAACAACAGGTCATTTTTGTATTCACCTGGATAACGTCTTAGGAAATTCTCGGTTTTTAATTAGCTAAATAATGCATCCTGTGTAAATGTGGTGATTGATATAACTGATATGATCCTTCAAAGTTCTCCGGATCAGCGCAATCTATTTTATTCTCTTCAATAAAACTATAAATTCAATTACACTCATTAAACAAAATTAAATTGAAATTATAGCAAGCAAGGTCAGCGTCAAAATTTGAATTACTATAAATCAACAAGTTTTTTTCCATCACATGTAATCACTCTGGAAATGCAACACTTGAATGGTATTCTTGAGATTTGAGTGTAGGATTGAAAGTTTTTGAAGTAGGAATACGACACTGACTTCATGGGAGCGATATTTTGAGCAGTTTAATAAATTTAACGGTATTTCAAAATTGATTTTTGTGAACTTTCAAGTATATCTTTATGAGTATAATTTATTGATTGACATTTTTCAACACTTCTGTACTTTTGTAAATTTTTGTTCTTTATAACTTATACACTAATTTATGTGAAATATTTTTGACAGCTAAATCTATCTATTTTCTTGAATTATGCTCAATAGAAACTTGAAAAATTATGAAATTTCAATTTTGAATTTTACATTAAATTTGAAATTTGGATATAATGATTGAGCCATTATTAAGGTATTAAGGTATTAAGTGTAAGGTATTAAGAAAGCTTTCTAGACAATTTAATAGTGATCGCGAACTTTCACTATTTTTCGTATCGTTTAAGCAAGCTTGAATTGAATAGTTTCACAAGAAATTTCTTGACCACTTTCAGCGTCGTACTGTTTGATAATGAATTGATGAGCTATCTGTAATATTAAAATTTTAATTTTCACACTCTAATGATTCTCATATTTTCATACGTTTTATTACAATGCTAAATTTTTGCAAATAATAATTTAATAGAAAATAATAAATTAAAAAAATTTTAAATATAAAAAATAAATATTTTCGCTGAACTGATTTAGGATAGTTTCAGAAGAAATTATATTTTTGTTGAATAAAGATGATGAAGAAATTTTATTGTAACTTTTGAAACTGTCAAGACGTAGAAATATTTCTAATCTAATCTAAGCAGTTTATCCCTAATTTGTGACTTAGGAATAAACTGTTTAAATTAGATTAGAAGTATTTAAAAGTAGTAAAAATATATATTAGATTGGAAGTATTAAAAGCTTACAAAGCACTTACGGTTTTGTCAATAAAGCTAAAAAGGATTGCATATTTGTAGAGGTCAAGTGGTAGTGTTAATTCAAGATCACCTTTTGTTAGTGGACAATTATGAGCCATTTTACAACCATCGATATTATGTCTGAGAAAATTTCATATTAACAAATGATTGAAAATAAATATAACAATGATTTTTTTTTAAGTAAAATAATAATAGTAATTCATTTAGAAAATATTTCTCTTTAACCAAATTATACGATAGTGATAAACTAGCGAAATTATTAAATTACAACAAAAATTGAAGCGGTCCTGGAATGACATTTTCCCATATCCATGTTCCATCATTTTCCACATATGCATAAACATCTATACTCACTGTATCTTTTGCAACCTATAGCACAAATCATTATCATTAATTTGATTAGTTTTTGATCAGCTGAATCAAATCTTATTGTAGTAGCTAAAAAATTGCAACTAGCATGATCTAATTCATATTCGCCAATAATAACGAAAAACACCACATTCCTACCACATTGCCGTTGTTGTAAGACTTCAATTTAACAGTTGCAAGCTCCTCCAATTTAATTGGATACATTAACAAGCCATTTTGATCGAATAGTTCTATGGATGAAACGGTAATAATATCCACTAGAAATATTATCAAAAAGTTATTTGTAATCTTTTAAAAATTAAAAAGGTTTTCATTTATAACATTTCTTGCCGTATCATTTGAAAATTCGATAATTATAGTAATCACTTTATTATATTCGTTTTTATTTTCCGTTTTTATTAGAAATTATTATTTTTATTTGATCCGATCGGCATGTACTATGTGAAAAAAGGAAAGAATATCAGTAAAAGTAAACCGGTAAACCTCTTAAACTTAAATTAAAGATAAACATTACTTCTTACTTCTTTCATCGACTACTTCTTAAAAGGCGTTTTCCACAGTTAACCGTATGTTTCATATATTCATTACTTAAAAGTTATTATCTAAATGCATAAACATACCGGTACTACAGCTAAAAAAGTTCATTTTTGTATCGGTACCATTTGGGAATTTGTCAGCTATAGTAAATTGTAGCGTTGAAATAATTGTTATTAAGCTGAGAAGCATAATCAATCTTAAATAAGGCTTGTTAAAAAATAAATTTTAAATCTAATTAATGAGATATAAGTGATAAATTGTAAATAATCAATTACTATTTAAAGTATTAGTACTCGATTGGTTTCCATTCCTCACTAATATCTGTATATGGAAGATTCTTCTTCATCTTACAAAATTAATAAGCTAACAATCTATCACTAAACGATGATTGCAACTGATCGCATAGCAGAAATGGAATTTTATTTATAATATCAGGAATTTTTATAAGCAAACGAATAATATGATAAGCCTCTTATAAGATGAATTGATAAGGGGAAAAATTACTTTTTAACATTAATATTTTATCATTACGAAAACTATCATTATTAATTGTTATGTATTGATATAACTCTTCAATAGGTGTAAATAATAATTTGATAAAATGCACTAATTATGAGTAAAATGAAATTATAAAGCATTGATAAAATGATAAACAATAATAAATTTTGGTGACAAGAAATTTAGGGATTGTGAAAAGGAGCAATAAAGTTGAAAATATACAGTTTGTTTCCTTCTTATCAACAATAATAAATGCTATTTACTTACAATTAGCCGTAATAAAAAAATAGTAAAAGTTAAAATAATAGGAATTAAATGAATTACAGTAAAATTTGAAAGTAATTTTAATTAAGAGCAATTAAATGTGATACAGTCAATCGATTTACTATAATAATAATTGATCATTTAGTCAGATATCTTTGAAATTCTATTTCTTTACTACTAACAAAAAAAATATTCTGCAAACTAATAATTAAATTACTGATAATTAATTTCTACATACTAACAATTTTTTTTCATTTGTTTTCATTATAAGCAAGCAATTAAAAGAAGTATAATTCTGAAAAAAGTTTGCATACATCAATTAGTCAATGATAATTAAATCATTTGGCATTCATTGTTTGTAATTCAGATTATGTCACACTTTATTTTATGCTTAAATATTCGCAAATGATAAGTTACAATGTCCTTTTTTCTTTGTACGAAAAAATATCAAACCAAAATCAAAGGTAATATATGATTGTTGTGATATCAGTGAATGATAAATTTTCATCAAGAAATTAAAACTTTAAACCATTATTGCAAATTTCAATCCGCTAGTTTCTTTCTCGCTTATTAAGATGAACTGCAAAAAATTGATAAATTGCTAAAGATAACTTCAAGTCATTCAAAAACTTTATTAATGTGATTATCTTGCGATCACTGATGTTACTACTGCATGTTTGCAATAGTAAAATGCCGATTTGAAATTTTTCGAAATTTCAGAATTCCATCACGTGAACTGTTGAACTATTCATGCTTTTTCAGCGTTAACTGTAAATTCTCCCACTTTACAATTACATAAATATATCATAATTTGATGTGCAAAATAAATATCAATTTGAGGAAAATAATTCATGATTCTTTCGAAATGTGTTTCTTCTTCCAAAACTTCCAAAAACTGACTAAAATTTAATCTAAAATTCCAATGCTGTGATGTAAATAAAAGAGTCAGTGAAAGCATCAAGTTATCGAGCTCGAAAAACCTAATTTTGATCGACCATAGTCCTTCTCGACTGCTATATGTAATTATATTGTTATCGAAGTAATTTATTGCTTTTAACTACTAAAATATATATCAATAAAAATTCTACATTTATTGGAATAAAATTTCTCACACAACAAAATTAGTTACTTGATGACAACATCAAGAATATAAGCTGACATTTCCTATCACATTAACAATAACAAATTATACAATATATACCCGCATTACAATGAGATACAATTATCAAATTTATAATCAGCACAAACATAATTTGGAAGACTCTTTCTCTGATACAAATCGGCTTGCAAAGGAATGAACTGGGAGCGAAAGTGGGACCGGAATCCACTATCCCTGATAAGATTATTAAATAAAAAAGTTAAGACTCAGTAAAACAACACCAAAGTGGAAAACTACTAATATGATGACAACATAAATGAAAAACAAAAAATTGATCACTATATTTTTAAATTCCTAATAGAAAACAAATCATTTATTCTAGTTAAGAACATCTTTATTATTCAATTTAAGAGTATGAATCACGATATACTCCTGAAATACCTGATTTTTAAAATAATCACTGCCAGGCCTGCTTCAGATTATTATTTTTGCCCAATTTTTTGCAAACCAAACTTCCAATTACCAGACTTATTAGAACTATAGTTATTAATAAATGATCAAAATCATCTTTCAATACGTCAAAAGTTCCAGATGGAGTAAGTTGAGTGAAAAAAAGATCAGTACCATAAGCCAGCATCAAGCTTGTCGATTCCAAGCCGGAAGGCCTGAAATTGACGAAAATTTGAGAACAATATAATTCTTTCAAATGCGAAATTAATCATTTTTCTGTATAGTGGAGCATCTCTACAATTTGGAAATAACCAATTAATGATGCTACTATTCAGCTCGTTTGTACTATACAAAATACCAAAGACTATTTATTCAAAATGAAATAAGTAATATAATGAAAGTCCGGTCAGTAAGCATATAAGTTTCCCATGCTGGAACAGTTTGTCAGGAGAAATAACTTACGAAGTTTTGAAACCTCGAACACCGTGTATACTTTGATTATAATTAATGAAATCTTCAGAAGCAATAGGTAATTCAGGTCGATATGGAAGAAGCATTTCTTCGGCTAGTTCTTGCGTCATTTCCAATGGGCGACGGGGATCCAATAGCCGTTTGGAAATTGCATATATACTACCAAATGGCATCGCTACCAATAAAGATCTTGTTGACAATCCTAGTTCTAAATTATAAGGATATTGATTTCACATAAAAATTTACTTCAACTCTTAAAAAATCAATTTGAACAATAAGTTCCGACATGAACTGAAAGTAAAGAAGGATAAGAGGAAAATAAAAAATTTGTTCAATTCACAAATACTAAGATAATAGCAAGTACAATTACTTCATCCCACCTCATTATCTTTTTTTTTCTCAAGAAATACTTCCAATAAGATTTACGATATTATGTAATTAATACGCCAACAACTTCATGTTTTCAATAAAAATATACTTTTTAATTTTGTTTCCGAGCTTCTCTGAAAACGTCCTGATTTTGACACAAGATTTGTAAGTAAAATTACTAACCGGTTTCTGTAACGCCTAATGCCGCTACCCCCTGAGGAAATATATACGCTTGAGAGAGGGCTGTGATTCTTTTTGCTACCGTATGGACAAGTGAATTGTAATGAAGAGCATCAGTTTGTTCAAGACCTTCATACAACTCTACCACAGCTATTTCCATACGACGGCCTTTCTCATTCCAATATGAATAAGCCAGCCAATTTTCACAATGGACCAAATGAATTGGACCAGTTATCTACAAATTTATTCAATTATTTTTACATCTTTTACGTCCTTGTTATGATGACTTCTTTGCAAAATATCTAGCAACTACTGAAAAATCAAAAAATTCTCTAAGCAAAGAAATATATGCTACGGCGTACATAATAAGATATTAAATACGGCGTCTCAAAATGTATCATTTTTTTATAAATTCTAGTTAAATCAATTGTGGTGGAAGTAACAACTACTCTAATGACTACGCATTTGGTAAAGAATTTGGAATTCCAAAAAATTTTCTACTTTAAAGAATATAAATGTATTTACTTTGTTTTGTTTACCACTGTATACGATGTAACCTGAGACTGCATCAATGAGATAAATTTGTAAAGTCGAATGAACAGAATCAAGTACTGCAATTGCGACTAGGTTTGGATTTGCATATTTATATAGCACTGAACGGTTACCCAATACTCTTCCAGCACTATGAACTTTTTCTGAAATGTAAAAATTAATGAAATACAAAATTGATACAGAATATTAGTCACAAGACTTTAATAGAGATGCAAAAAAACAAAGTAACTCACGGTAGGATGGTTTTGGAACAACAGCAACAATCTTTTGTTCATTTCGTAAAGGGATCTTCACTTTCCAAGTTGACGAAAGCTGTTTACGAGAAACATTTAGGACAAAACCTTCTAAATTACCAGAAGTATTAAAGTTAAAAAAATGCAGCGGAATATACTGCTCCAGTGTATCCACATTTTCCGGGTACAACGTGACCTAAAATAACTAGCGAAATGAGACTGGATCCGGAATCTCCGATTTCCATAAAATTATAGATAAAACATATGGTTTATATAATAAAATAACCGAAATATTTTATTTATATACAAATAAAACTTACTTTGTTATTCTCATCAAGCATGACGAGGTGATAAATGTGTGTTTGAGCATTCGCATAAGGAAGAATTTCAACACGCTTGATAGAAGTGAGGAAGCTTTTTCGTTCGATTAAAGACCCTGTTAAGGGATTAAAAGATATCAAAAGTGCATGTCCTGATCTCTGAAACATAGCAAATTTTGTACGATTTTAGAAATAACCTTTCTGTTCAATCGAAGAAATAATACGTTTTTATTCCATTTAATTGAATAAAGAAGATCTGAACATCATATCATTGATAAACTCAAACCTTATCATTAGCAATGACGGTAGCTTGTGGGGAAAAATGATAGTGGGCTGTAGTACGTTGTATAAAGAGAGGGATTTTTTCACTTCCCAGTGAGCCAAACAACGGCTTAATATTTTTTCCCAAATAAATGTACCATAAAATTGTTCCATCACTGCTATCAATACCTGAAAGAAAGATATTTCTATTCGCAAATAAGGCGATGAATGCAAATGATAAGAAAGTGACGAGTGCACATTATTACGAAAGAGGTTGAGATATTTTCTTTGTAATTTGATTAAACCTGTAGTAATGCTACTGCTCTTTCAGAACAAACACAGTTGAGCAATACTCACCATAAACAATAGATTTCAATGTTGAAGCAACAATAATTTTTCGTAGATTAAAATAATCCCGTTCATACGGTATATCCCTCCTTCGCGCGTTTTTGCTGGAAAATCGAAGAGATGCCATCCAGCCGGCAAATGATTTCGAACGGAATGGTAAAAAATTTGAAGACGAGAAAATGTGATTTGTCGCACCAATGCAAGCACGACGAAACTGTTCTATTTGACTCCTTAAACGCCGTATTAACGATTCCATTATGGTACCTGCAAAAGCCAAGCAAAATTTAGATTCTGAAATTGTTTCAGGCTATTGGAGCAGCTTGGGTACCTCAGATGAAGAACGTTTTAGTATAAAGGGATTTCAGTCTCAGCAGAATACAGTGCAATCACAAAATAATTATCTCCTTCTTTATTTAACGTAAAGGTAAAGAGAAATCGTCACTGAAAAATGAAATTTGAATCAAGCAAGCTAATTGAAAATTAAAAATATTTCCTGAAAGCAAATTTCCAATATTTTGGAAAGTTTTAACAAAAATTTATGTCAAAAAAATGAAACATTAATATAAAACAAACCATCATCTGAAGCAAATTCCGACTCGATATCAGCATGTGCTTCGGATAAAGGTAAATCAATCATTTCGACTGAAGTAATCGTACTTAATGCATCATGTCTGATCCATTCTCTTGCAAGTTTATTTGATGAACCAACTAGATAAACGAATCTACAGTCTTCCAGAACAACAGCAAATTCGAATTCTTTTGATGTCTCGATAAAAGAAATGATTTTTATAGGGGCTGGATCTTTTTCTGGGATACTTCCTATGAATAACTGTTCTCCACTCACAGCATCATAAACGACGATGTTATTCGTAGATGTCGCAATAGCTAAAAGGTTTTGTCCACTATTTGCCACATGTGAGGAAACTGCTTCAATCTAGAAATAACAGCGAATTTTACCACAATTCGAAATAGAGATGTCAATTAGCAAACTGGATTTGAAGTGTTTATCTCTTCTTAAAATAAATTTAAGACATTTACCTTCTGCAGTTTCAAAACCAGCGCTGGTGGTTCCGATAAACTAATGCGATAAACATAGGTATTTGTGAGAGTACACACAACTATTACTTCCCCTATATTTAAATTTGAGATTTTGACTATAGACTGAAGTGAAGTGTGATGTACAGTGAGTGAATCCAACGATAAATCGACAACATAAAAGCCTTTGCTATCGAAACATTGTAATAACGCATTAGACAAAACGCATCTGCAAAAATATTTTCGCCATGTCTTCAATGATTTATGAGTTAATTTCCAATAACTTTTCAACTGAGAAAAACTTAGTCATAGAAAAAGCTTCCCATCACCTAAAAAGAACACTTTTAACGTACTCATTTTAGATGAAGCTTAGTACCTAAATGCTTATCGATATTTTTAAGCTATTTATTATTTCATTTCAGTCCGATTTTCAACAACTCACTAAGCCCTTAATAAAATGGATTTTTCACCATACAGTTTCACCTTTTCGGATTGAACCAGCTTGCACTGAGATTCTGAACTTTCATAACTGCACCATCCATTACATTAATCTGAATAATTACTAACTCTGCCCCTTCTACACCTCCGACCACAATAAGTGTTTGCGATATTGGTACTAATCCAATGCAGCTCCTAAAATATCCAGATTATTATACTATGATTTTAAAAATAGAACAACTTAATATCCGCTAATACGCAAAGAGAGTTCTTAAGAAAGTTTTAAATGTACTTCCATCACCGAGACACATTCATTCGAAACACCTTTTGCCGAAGGCTACGTCTGATAAAACAGTTCAGGATATAATAAGAAAAATATATAAAATTAAAATTAAGCTTTAATACCTACTCTATGTTTCCCGCATTTGCTGCCCATTTAAGGTGACCATTACTGAGAGAAAGTGCAGTTATATGAGCATCTCTCAAGATAAACACGTTTCCATTTGATGTTGATATTTCAGTTTTATTCCAGCTATAAAAAATTTTGTAATAAACAGATTAGTCTAGATTTTCTTCACTTTAATTCCTATATATATATATATATATATATATATATACCTAAGCAGAACTGCCCATAAGATTGCCTTACATATATCTGTTATTTAATCATATAGACTATTACTTCTTTGTACCGCTCATATATAATTTTGAATTTTGATAGCTGATACACTTCCCTGACGGGAAAGAATTTCTGAATATTTCTAGTGCAGCTATAATGATCAGTAATCTCATTACAGTATTTGAGAAAATCAAGAAAATCGTTCTCATGTTGAGAATGGACTGCTTCCCTACCTAGAAATTTGTTGAATTTGTGCTTCCCAAATCAAAACTCCACTGTCTCGATTCCATGCTCGTACCACTTCACTACCTTTTGTTACTGTTATTATCACTGAAATTCCCTACTGAACTGGTAAAAAATGCGATTAAAAACATCAAAGTAAAAACAAAACGAAATTAAACACTTTGAATTAAAAGTCGAAAAGGAAAAGCTATAATGGAAATGAAGGATTGATTACATTTGGTCGCTGGTGAGAACGATAATCGAAGTGCAGACGAATGTTCCAGCTGCTGCCTCCAAACTGTAACAATCTTACAGTAGTTAGTGGACGAAGGAACATTTACCTGTTCCGTATTTATCCATACTATATTACTCTCTGCTTATACAATCTTTATTTATCGCTGTATATCCACTAATAGATACATATGTATTCTCTTCTCTCATCATTATCATCCATTATATCAACAACACTACAACAATATATAGTAGTTAACTTTCAGAAAACTTCCATTATAAACACTCAGAGTAAGCTAAAGGAAAAGTAGGAGTGCATACTGAAAAAGCAAAAATTCCACATCCTTAGCATTTGCAACTCAGTGTATAATGTTATGAAATAGCACCTATCCCTCCAGTCGATGCTTTCAACGACGCGATCATATCAGCTTCCGTTGAAACAAAGATATGTAACTTCGTACTCTTCAACCGTTCCATATGAACTTCTCGCGCACAACCGACATATTTACGATGCCTGAACTACATCTATTTCAGAAATTCATTTCAAAAAACAAGTGTGCTTGCTTATACAGTAAATGAAAGGCAGAAAATGAAAAATGAAGGACAATCAATTATTTATGAATCTAACCAGTCGAATTTGCCAATCTGGTCTTCGTATATTGCAGAAACTGCTATGCATATTGCGGCAAACCATAAAGGAAAGACCATTATCTAAAATGAATTCTTTATAATTTTAAACTGAATGAAATGGTTGTATCATATGTGAAATTTCGATGATCTTCACCTAGTGCATACATTAAATAATCATTTGTTTTCTTACTTTCACTTAAAAGAAAAAAATGTTCCGTATTTGTGTAAATATTTGTATATATGTATGTCAGCAAATCTATCTAGAATTTCCTCCATCTCATAGGACAGTCTCATGCCTCACGGTTACAAACAACATGCAAAGAGTGAAAGAAAGGTTCATGGTAAGCAGAACAATGTCAGCTATCTTGATATGGGATGAACAGAGATGGTGGTAATGCTGTGCTTCGGCGTCGTGCGGTGTCCGTAGATAAGTTTCAAACTTAGGTTGAGACAATTAATATTGTCGTATAGTCTTTTTCAAAATATCTCTCTTATATTGGAGCGTCTTTTTCTTTTTTAAACAAACATGTGAATTCAGCATTTCTCTGATCTCGAAAAGATTATTTCTTTATTAGATGGTGTTATGCAACATGCACGACTGAAGAGCAGTACAGAGGAAATTTGGAATGAATAGATTGAGTTGTCATCTCCTGTGGCGTTGAAATATGATGTGTTGATTTGGAAAGTAGGCTTTATCACTTAACGCACAGCGAACTTATGTACAACTAGGGACTCACCCTTCAGCTACGAATTCATGCTAATCATCCCAAGCCAGTGACAGTATGCAATTGGGCCCTGGGAATGGTATTGTCGATTTATTGATTGGTGGTATGATTATTTTCATCATGAGGTAGTCGTAGTGATGTTGAGATATTCTATAGACCAATGGGGACTTTCGAGTTTGTTGAGACATTTTAGAAATGGCAGGGGTTGGCGATTCCTAAAGTATTGAAATCATAAGTGTGTGATATGATGTTTATAGTTGCTACGCCAAGATATGAGGTGCATAAAGACGTGATATGATATTTATAATTGTTACCATATTGCAGAAGCGAGGGAGAGATACCTAAGATGTCGTTGATAATACCGGAGAAATTTCAACATATCCATCGTGTTATGAACACGAACATTGATGGTAATAGAAAAGTACCATTCGCACTCACTGCTATTAAGGTACATTCTATACTCTGTAGCAAGCTTATTTATCGATATTTATTTTTGGTCAAATTACTATCATAGATGCGGTATAGAAGACGACCAAACGCTTTGACGACCTGCATAAAATATAATAACTTCAGGGTGTTGGTAGACGTTTTGCTTTTGTTGTTTGTCGAAAGGCTGATATTGATATTAATCGACGTGCCGGCGAACTGTCAGAAGAAGATTTGGAGAAACTGCAGCAAGTGATGCAAAATCCTAGCCAATATAAAATCCCGAATTGGTTTTTGAACAGGCAAAAAGATATCAAGGACGGGAAGTATTCCCAGGTTACTCATTTTTAAATTGCAGGTTTTGCTGTGTCATACATTAAATAAATGAGTTTTCTGACTAATTTCATGTTTGCACTCATCATAGTTACTCCGGTTTTCAGGTGCTTTCTACATCGCTTGATAATAAACTTCGTGAAGATTTAGAAAGACTAAAGAAAATTCGTCTCCATAGAGGTATGAATATTTTGATCCAAATCAGTCGATTATTGGATAATGGTAGGGAAGGGAAAAAAAAGAAATTATTTCTTTTGGTGTGCAAAACACTGTATCGTCTGTAGCCAATTAATGCTGCTGATAGCCTGTTTGTGAATCTTGTAAAGCGATGACTTTCAGCTTGAAGAGATTTAACTTTGGTTACATTGTCGCTGTTTTTTAAGGACTTCGACACTATTGGGGACTTCGTGTGCGTGGACAGCACACTAAGACAACAGGTAGAAAAGGTCGCACTGTTGGTGTATCGAAGAAGAAAGGAGGTTAAAAAACCGTGATATATTCCTTAATCTTGTTTTAATATCATTTTGGATGAAATAAAGTTTGTTAACATTGGTCGCCACATTATACAATCAATTAGAGCTATAGTTCTCAACTTCGATTGTTTATATCCATTGTATCTGTTGCCGGTGCGTTGAGAAAGAGAAAGAAGTTTTCTTAATTGTACCGAGATTTTACATCAGAGTATACCGCGAGGTGGTAGCTGACATGTCTACGTGATGTATTCAGTTTCACTATGCGTTTATGTGATTGTAGATGTGCTGATGACTCTTGGCATCGTGATGTGTGTAGTCTTGTGTGTGACTGGTTTATCATCGTCTAGATTTAAAATTTTCATTGTCAATTTCCAATATTTTAAAGGTTTATCGACGGGTTCATCATGGATTCCTATGATGTGATAGCAAATCAGCCAGTTGTTATCGATAATGGATCCGGAGTAATTAAGGCTGGATTTGCTGGTGACCAGACACCGAAATGTCGTTTTGCTAATTTTGTTGGACGACCGAAGCATACAAGAGTGATGGCTGGTGCTCTCGAAGGCGACTTGTTTATAGGTGAAGTTCTTTTCCTTTGTCTTGTGCGAAATCTACACATTGCCGAATTGTTCTTAACAATTTGACGGTACTTTCCTTACTTTTGCTAACTACCAGCTTTCTGCATTATAAATTTGTGCAAAATTTAGTAAGGCATATGCTCATTTAGGTCCCAAAGCACAGGAGTATCGAGGACTGCTGGCGTTGAAATATCCTATGGAACATGGCATAGTGACAGATTGGAATGATATGGAACGCATATGGCAATATATTTATAGTAAAGATCAACTGCAGGTATTTTAGTTTGTGTATATTTTGGTCTTTTCTTGACCATATTTTGTTTTGAACGAAACACTGATTTGTCGATAAATTTTGTTGGTCATATTCACAGGCTTTATATTTTCAGATATTTCCAGAAGAACATCCAGTACTACTTACGGAAGCACCGTTGAACCCACTTAAAAACCGAGAAAAATCGGCTGAAATATTCTTCGAAACTTTTAACATACCTGCACTGCACATTCAAATTCAAGCTGTTCTTTCGCTGTATTCAACGGGTCGTACAACAGGCGTTGTTCTGGATTCAGGAGATGGTGTAACACATGTTGTGCCTATCTTTGAAGGTTTTGCTATGCAGCATGGGTTTGTTTTTATATATAAGTCTTCCATTTGTTCCAAGCACTTCAATTTTTAATTATCTGATACTCGTATTCTTTTTCCATTCTGATCAACTTAACTAAGAGATTAAAGCGGATTACATTATCAGTTTTTTAAAAAGCTTTGGTCGTATGATGATGCTGCCAATGAAGACGCACTGCAAGGATATCGTTATAATTTGAAAAGTATCTTAATTCTTAAAGAAAAAACTTTGAAGTGCAAAATATACCTTAACGTAGTGAAATGAGGCTTGATAATATTGTATCTTTCATCATCAAATTATTATCGACATTACTGGTGATGGTTCTCAGTGTCATCGGCGACTGCCATTTTTGCGCCTGATATAACTGAAATTTAATTATGATTAATTTAGAATTGAGAGAATGGATGTCGCAGGACGAGATGTAACCAGGTATCTTCGTCTATTACTTCGCAAAGAAGGAGCTAACTTTCATCGTTCATCAGAATTTGAAATCGTCAGAGAAATTAAGGAAAAAATGTGTTACATTGCGACAAATGCTGCAAAAGAAGAAAGTAACGAAAGCGAGAAAGTACGTTTCGCTTTGTTTGTCATTATTATAATAATTGATAGGATAATTTTTCCCGAGAATTTCTGACGGCATTGAATAAATCATTTCACTATTTCAGCGTTTTTAAATTCAGGCAGCGTATAAACTTCCCGATGGTTCGACACTCGAAATTGGACCAGCTAGATTTCGTGCTCCCGAGATATTATTTCGGCCAGACATTATTGGGGAAGAATGGCCAGGCATCGCTAGTGCTCTCGATTTATCCATAAGAGTATGTGCTTTAACATTTTAGAAATTGTTGGAATGAAAACCATATCATTTATTTTTATTCATCAGTTGTCCAGTGTTATGCATGCTAAGTTTATAGTTTAAACGGCTGCTACAACCTTTAATAAAGTGAAATCGCTTTCTCAAAGGTGTAGGAATTCATGAAATGTAGAAATATGTTAACTACATACATCAATTTTTGAAATTTATTGGATTTTTTAGATAAACCATACACTTGGGCAGTGATTTCATGCCTTAAGCAAGCTTCTCTGCACATTATATTTCTGAGTAGAATTCAATAATAGCTTCGTAACCATGAACGAAATAAAACGTTTTATCATAAATTCATAGTTCTATCTTATTTGGAAGGTTTTAAAATTTAATTATTAGTAGCTTCATCTTTACTGCATCCAGAAAACTTACTATTATTCCAACTTTACTTTTGATTTGGACTTTATTTTTGCGATCACAATTCTTTGTCATTTTTACTGTTTCGTTAAGTGTAATTGAAGAGGTTGGCTATTGCAGTGACTAGAGAAAAATTCCAACTTTTTTCTTACTAAATATGAAATTCTATCCTTTTTTCAGCGTTGTGAAATAGATCTGCGCAAAAATTTGTATAGCAATATTGTATTAAGTGGCGGATCGACTATGTTCACTGGATTTGGTGATCGACTGTTAGCTGAAGTAAGTTTTACTAATTATATACTGCTTGGTTCATTCATATTTTGCTCGACAAGATAAATTTTCTTTTTCAAGTAAAATTGATGGAAAAAAATTCATATCGATTACAGATGCGTCGATTGGCACCTAAAGATGTAAAAATTCGAATATCCGCACCGCAAGAGCGATTATATGGCACCTGGATAGGGGGTTCAATTCTAGCCAGTCTTGACACATTTAAGAAAATGTGGGTTAGCAAAAAGGAATATGAAGATGAAGGCAAAAAAGTATTACACAGGAAGACATTCTAAGTGAATCATCTTGAAAAACATGCAAGATTTCTCCAATGGCAATGGCGAGCTTTCGATACATATTCCATTGTTCTTTAATTATTTTTAAATTTATCACATTTATAACGTTCCCTGTCTTGTTAAGTTAAATGATATAAAAGAAATGTATAAATTATAAATCAGAAATACGAGAAGCAATTTTAGGTGCAATTATTTACTCAATAATAGGATTTGCAAAATTACTCGGACAGTGCAGGCAACTCTTGTTTCTTTCATGTCTGGCTGTTGTTTTCATCATTCTTTTCAAGATTTTGTGGAGAGATTTTTTATGCAAATTTCGATTATGTAATGGAAAATTCCTTGATGCACTTTGCTTTATGTTATAGATCTCTTGTTTCTTTCCAGTAAAAAAATACAGCAGATACAGATTCCTTTCCTAATTTTATATAAAAAACCTTTGAGTACTATTGTTTGAAAGTCAAATAGTGAACCCATTATTTTGTCATCTTTGGCAAAATATCATTTATGGGTCCTAAATTTCTGTGTAAATATAATCTATCGGCAAACTTTGGTCAATCTTTGTTAAAAAATGGTACAGTTCGTAGATAGGACCTTTTCTAAATCCACGCTGTTGTAAGAATAATTTCAAGAGGATATCCGTTCAGATGAAATTATAAGGTTGTATAGTCTTATTATTATAGAAGTTTGGGTAATCCGTTGTTTGTATGCTTCGACTAAGCTTTTATTTTTTATTCAGTTCATATGTGTTTATCTTTATCTGTGATTAGTTGACTGTACTGCTTTAGGTGTCTGGAAAAGTTAGATGATCGATCGAATGTTGATCGATTGAATCTTTCGTTAATAACTGAAATGCATATATATGTGGTCCTAGAATTGAAGTAATTCGCTTCAAAATCTATGTATTTCTTAAAATATTTGCCGAATGAACTGCTTATATTTCCAATAAAATTTTCTAGTCATAGTTGAATCTGTTCTTCTAAATAATGTTTTAATTTTGGATTTTATTGTAATATATTGTATGGAAAAAAGCCTGCATTGATAATCAATTCCCCTATTGGCCACGAATTTATCACTTGCTTCAATAACTGTGCTAGAAGTATTCCAGAACATTTGTAGCTCAGATGAACATAAATCAATTAATCGTTTGAGACTATTGACTTTCATCTGACGTTAGTCACTCTACAAAGTTTTAGGAACTCTTAGATAATTAGTTTCCAGCAGTTGCAAAAATCAGAAAACCGCATGCAGAAATGAATTTTTCGGAATTTTTCTGCAGTTGACATCTCTAGCATTCGTTGCTGAGAATATTTAGTAAAGTGAAAAACATTCTTAATTCCAAAAGAGGAAAATTTTTAATATTAACTATATATTTTAATACTAATTGCGAGTTGTGCACGTTGTTCGCGGTCAACATTAAAATAGTATTTTTTTAATTTTAATATTATGGAATTCAAATAATCTCTACCTATTGATCTATAAGAAGTTTTTAAAAAAAATTTGAAAAACATGCAGTCATTCCGATTTAAAACAGATTGCCAGCTTTACACTGTACACTTCCTCTTCCGCTATTTTCATCAATAAAAACGCGAAGTATTGAGTTCCTTCATTAATTTGTAGTTAGACGATTTAATGAACGGCTGGTGCTATAGTTATCGGTATATATTTTGTTCATTAGTATTTATTTGTTCGATGTAAACCTATCAAATATCGATATTTCATCTCATTTCTTTTTTTTCCAATTTTTTCATAAGAAATCGAGTTGTTAAACGAAATAGATATAAGTATGGTACATTTTGTTCTCATAAACATGAGTTTAAAGCTATAACTTTAACTATACCATAAGTTACAATGAAAGTTGTAGCTTCTGGACTTCACGCAGGTGTAGTTTTATTGTATTAATTGAATTTCTGGATTTATAAGATATGCTTGGAAATTTCACGGTGAAATAAGATTTTGATAAAAATGAACCGGAATGTTAATCTAAGTTCAAATTCTGATTTGACGTAAAAAATTTAATGAGGAAAAATATTAGTTGGGAACTGAGATATTATCTATCACAAATGAAATTTTACATATTTATATTTTCAAGCTATAAGACAAAATGTGTAGATAGACTTATGATCACAGATTATACTATTAAAGAATTGATTCAAAAAAAAAAACATTAATTCCCTCTGGAAAACGAATGGCTATTAAGGAATGTAAGAGAAATGATGAAACCAGTTGATAAATACAAAAGTAATGAATCAAAGAGGTATTATTTTATTAATTTTAATTATTTGAAAATAGCAAACTGCTCTCATGCATATCAGCGTTAAGACTTAGTTGAGGCAGGCTAAAACAAAGGTGTACAAATATATGAATTTTATCTGTTAGCAGCTTATCTCCTAGTATTACACTTGTGATCATTAAGTTTTTTTACTTTTTCATAATGCATCGATCGAAATCAAACAGTTGAAACAGTCAATACTCTATAAGGTTTTTTTCAAGAAGCACATAAATGGTTATCTTTAGCATCATTGCATAATTAGAAAATGTAATGAATTGAATGACCAGATGATAGTCTAGTTGACCATAGAATTGTAACTTTTAAAATAATCGCATGATTCTGTCGAAGTTATTCGAAATTATGCCTGTATGTAATATTGCTTGCAAAAAATCAAAGGAGTAACATTATTGCTTGAAGAATTCAGCAATGATATCATTACCTTGTTTTTTTTTTTTTTTATGGGATTATAGTTACATTCCATGATAACTATAATATTTGATTTCAACATTAGTTTTACACTTTTGCAAACTTTTGAAGATTCTTCAGTTTTTCTTTTAGGATTTCAGCAGGTGCAGATAAGAAGCGTAAAATAAAACATCGTGAACTAAAACATAACCATAAAGATTCCAAGAATAGGAAAGAGGAACTTCAAGATGTGAAAAAGCTAGGAAACGAACAAAAAGCAATTGGGGATACGGACAAAAGCAAAAACAAGAAGATTCCTCCAGGTAGAATGAGAAAGTTAAATGAGAAAGTTAGCATCACTTACGATAGATAGTTAATCATTCGGTAGAATTTTCTAATAAATCCAAAGCAAAGCACAGCAAATCGAAAAATATGAGTGATGATTTCATCAGGGAGGATTGTAAAATTTGATTTCACTAAACACTGATTTGTAACATTGATTTATCCAGCAACAAAAATGATTTGTAGTGATTTGTCTTATATCTTAGTATTTGAAACTGAAAAGGAGCTTTAACACGGATACTTTAATATCATATCCAACATATACTTTATATCAAATTAATTAGGTGGCATTATATTAATTGCAACTTATCTTCGATATCTATCTTTTGAATGTTTCTTATCATAAATCTTCACTTTTTGATAATATGTAGCTGAGAAATAGAATTCCTTTCTATAAATTGATTGTGACTTACTAAGATTTTTGAAAACATGATATGGACAACGTTGTGAAAAATTTTTTTTTCAAATTTTAGACATTCAAGAAAAATCAAGCGATTCCTCCAGAAAGAGAGTGGGAAAGAGTAAAGGAAAGTTAGATTCAAGAATTGATAAGGCAAAGAAATCGGAAGTTAAGGATGTACAACTTGCTAAATGTTCTAAAAGTAACTCAATGAAAGATTCAGCAGAGGTCAAGAAATCCAAAAAAGAAAGCATAAAGAAAGACAAGAAGTCAGCAGTGAAACCAGCAAAGATTGCTGGAATTTTGGAGAAGTTTGCAGAAACTTCGGATAAGAATAAAGCAGAACGAATAACTTTGAAACAGAAGGGTGTAAACAAGTCTGGCAAAGGGTCGGA